>NW_018922629.1:65032-105443 GCF_002207925.1 Prunus avium
CCCTCGAGGTACTGTCGGGCGCAAAGCGGGGACCTCTCCCAACAAAGTCTGCTCTATTCGCAAGCGCCTGGGATCGAACTCAGGACCTCTTGTTTAAAGGATCCAAGCCCCTTCCACTTGGACCAACTCCTGTTGGTATTTTTTTCTATATTTACTAACACATAAGTATTAGTATTTTAAAATTTATGCGATTTTTACGTTAAAATTTATAATCCAATATCCTAAAAAATCATGAATTAAATTGATCATGGAGTAGTTGATCTCATTTTCATTCATCTCTTTTAACTTCTATGATTTATGACTTCCTCCACTCCTAATAACTAAACATGCTAAATGTCAATATACCAAATAGCCGAGTTTAAGTTAATTGAATTTGAATGAATTTACATTATGTTGGTTAAATATTGGATAATCAAACCATATAGCAAGCTGCATATGTTTTTTCTTTCACAATCAGATTTATTTAACACGACGTGAGCATGCACATCATCTAATGAAATCCTCACAGATTTTTTGTGATCAAATCATACTAAGTACCTTTTTTTTTCCTAGATCTCCTAGATCCGGCTTGGCATGTGCTAACATGTTTAAATTGACCGAATCTAATTTGATTTTGCCTAGTTGATTTACTCCATGGTTTTTTTTTCCATCTTCAAGATTTGACTCTATTTTTTTAAAATTCGACCATCCAAATCTTGGATTGTTCATATTTTAGTCCTATGACCTAGTAATAAATGTGTTTCGAAGGCAAAAAAATCTAGCTCAAACACTTTTTTTTTATAATATAAGTAATAATCTAAACTATAAAGGGAGGGAGATTTCTCACACAAACATTACTAACGTGTCGTGAGATTCGAACCTGAAACCACTAACCACTTATTCTAGATAGAAGCTTATAGAACATCAGATTTTAAAAAGAAATAATGAAAATGACTTTTAGGTACCCCGTGACTGTGAACTGTGACTTTTTCCAAGTAAACTACCAGGAAACATCCCTACTAGCCCGAGTTTTCAAAACATATCTTCATCTCTATATATGCTTATCTATTCCAAATTTACTTGCCCGACAAGTATTATTATGGGAGATTCACTTACTTGACCTTAATGGATCGAGCTTAGTCTTCTGTTGGGTAATTAAGTTTTCTTGTTTGGTTGAATAATATTTTAATCATTCAACTTAGCAATTAAGCTTTCTCTCTGTTGTTGGTCTCTTTTTCTTTATAAATATATATATATATATATATATATATATGTATTGATTCAAGATTCAAACTTCAAAGCTAGCTATAGGCTATAGCTGAGGAGATGGTTCAAAATTAGGAAACAAAATAATTGTTGATACGGTCAAGGAGAAGAGAATCTTGAAGATAATTTCGTCCCATGTGCAGTGTGCACCAGAAGCAATGTTATAGTGTTATATCAATAAGCACATGCATGACTAACATCAACATCAAATCAACAATAAAATGCATGCATCAAAAAATACAAATTATACAATCTCATTATGTCATGGTGGGTTGGGTTAGGTTGCATTTCCATTTCCCCTTTTTTTCCTCAAACGTGAAATGATGATCATAAAAATGAGACATGTATGACAGTTTAAGGATAAGGGGGCAGTAACTCTTCCTTCTTGCAAAATCACGATTTGACAATAATTCATCAAAAACACAAAATAGAAAACTTCTACACGCATTACACGCATATCAAATAAATAAGTCATACTAAATTAATTCGTGCTCGATGCATATCCCAAATAAATTTGACATACCACCCCTATGTTTTTTGAAGGACAATGCAGGCCAAAAATGAATTGCATGGTCCTCATTTTCAACTCCCCCCACCTTTAAATTTTATCGTCTAGTTACTTGTCTTGGACTGCTTTTATGAGAATCAATCCTGATTTAAAATGGAAATAATATCCATACACCCTTCTTCTTGTCTCCCTCCAATTCCCAAAAGCAGATTCAAACAATATCTAGACCCCACTACTTGTATTTATCCATTGAATGTAATCAAGTTTTGAGTCATTGGTGTCACCATTAGTCTTTGTCTTTTCTCAGCTCAGTGATATTCTGGGACCTCATCATTTTCTAGTCTAAAATTTCTTTCTTTATTTCCTCCCCTAGGTTTTGATTTTTCTTTCTCTTTTTACTTTTACTTTTTTTTATATTTATTTAAAGGTTTCTAGCACTTGTTAATTGCTATTCCTTTTATATTGTAACGTGGAAAAACTTTTACAATTCCTTGTCTTATCCTAATTTTCGATTCTATGTATTATATCGCTTTCGCTTTAAATTAAGCACGAGGATAAAACTTTTTTCTAATCCGTGCGACAATAATTCCTCTCATTCTTTTCTTTAGTCAAATTATAATATCACATTGTTATCTTGTTGACATTATACCTAAATTTATTTTTCTTTTCTTAAACAACAAGTAAATTAAAAGCTAGGTCTTTTCTGTGACAAAATATGACCTAGAAATGAGTACCAACGGAAAGGGTCCAAATGTCGTTGTGGTATTTGTTAAACTATTGGCTCCAAATATGTTGAACTTGACCCATTCTCTTGGGCTTTTATTGGTCAATATATTTCCTTGGGCTTGATAATTTTGTCCACAAGGTCAAAAAGGTCTTAACTCTTATTATATTATAAGTTATGGTTGGATTAGGCTACTAGATCTTGGGAGTAAAGTCCAGACCAAGAAAAAAAGAAGTTGGATTAAAGTCAACCCAGCCTATATCATGCACAAGGCAGGCCATGGTCCTTAGCTATACTTAGGCTCAAATCTATAAGCCCCTCAACTCAAGTAATTGTTTTTTACTCAGAATATGGACGTAGCATATTAAAAAGTATATATAATAGATATAATCTTGATCTAGATTTTCAATTTTTTTCTACCAAAAATATTTAATTTGCCACATAAATTATTGTGACATTTTCCCTTAAAACGTAAGAAAAATCAAAACAAAAAAGTAAAAAATCATGGTCAATTAGTCTCTCTAACCATATCAATCAAATTGATTTTCACATAAATACTGAGATATCTAAGTCATACGAGTAAAAACATCTATTCATTCATTGATAATAAAAAAAAGAAACGAGCGCAGTTTTCGTGTAGCTAGCGTCCATGATGGTGACCTACCCCAAAAGCGGCCGTGCACGAGAGGCAATTGAGACCGGGCACATTTTTCTCTCGAATTTATTTTATTTTTCAACTTCAAGAAAGAACGAAGAAAAATGAAAATTATTATTAGCCATTTATAGTAAGGATAGTTTCATAGGTTTAAATAGGAAATGACGAGAGAGACAGCCCATTTATTAGTAGCCACCGAAACCTCTTTCAGCTATATTATTATTATCCAATGGTGTCCCGTTTTCAATGAAGACGCTCTGAATTAGAGGAAAGGGATTGATCGATAGGTATGGGCATGGACTGTGGACGTAACAATGACAATGTTTGTGGTGGAAGGGGACCATATTTTCCCAATGTTTTTGAGTGAAATATGAACGAATGAATGAATGAAGAAACTTCAACAATCCAAACTTGATCTTGAAAGGCCTCTCTCGACTCAATTATTAACATGGCATTGGCATATATTATGTTAGGCAAAGCATATTCTCATATTCTTCTCCCTGTGCTGCTTTGCTTTTGCCCAATCTGTTAACTTGTTATTCTATCTTTAGCTTTTCTAAGAAAATAGACACCACCCATGTCTATTTGCTGAGAGGAGAAAACATAAAATAAACGACAAGAAAGCTGCCAACAGTTTAATAAAAGCGATACCGGGGATGTGGGGAATAGAGCACATAACATCAAGTGATTGATTTGATGCTTTAATCACTTGAACTATAAGTTATTTACAAACCCGTAACGTTTTGGTTATGTTTTTTAAATGGTGTGGATTGGAAGAAACCCTCGTTAATCAATCCTACCCTGAAATAATAATAGAAAAGAATTCCTAATAAATCAAATCAAGATTAACCTGGTCGGCAAAGTGGATTGAAAGAAACCCTCATGATGCAAAAAGTAGTTTCAAATTAAAAATTGAAGACTTTTAATCATTGTTCTTCCGCATAGATAAGCAAACTCCAATCTCAAGCCTATAATATTCTACTTCCAATTGATTCCAATCTGACCGCCGCTGGAAGTCCCACAATGACAACCAATGAGGTAATGCCATCTATAATATAATATTATACATGTGGATCTAATTCTGATTCCATAAGAATTCTAAGGGCATATTGGTCCATTCGCATTGACTGAATAACATGGTTTACAGCAGGAAAAGAAAAAGAGCAGACACCATATTTATACTATTCACAGTAAAATTTTGAATTGATGAAGGCCAAGTTGACCTTCGGATGATATTATCTATTGATAAGCAAAATAGAAAATTACAAGAATTGCATTGGCATTAATGCTAAATTTAACTAATGGAACATTACATTAAAGAAAAATAAAAAAGAGCTGCACAACGACCACCAGCTTCAATTTCCCTCTATCTTCTTCTTCAACCACCCAAAACATACAGAATGAAAAAAAAAAAGATCAGGAAACACCAACAACTACTTTGGGTTTCAAAAGAATTCTGTCAGCAATCTCTCTTCTTATTCAGTCAACCATTTACAGGGGCCAGCCTCCCCAAGCAGGGAAAGTACCATGGCCGAGAGCGACAGACTAATATTACATAAACTTTCTTCAACTTGTGCTTCTTGTCATACTTTTTACATCATTAACAAAGATACAAAAAGAAGAAAAAAAAAAAAATCAGACATCTAAACATACCCCCTCTAAAAACCAATAAATCTATTTTTGTTCAACATGTGACCGCCTTTTTCGAGCTCTATTTCAGACGAGAAGGCAAGTCTCGGGCTGTTTGAGCTGTTGTTTGGCTTGCTGCTGGGACCAGTATGCATGGGCTGCTAGGACCCTGTCCAAGAGCTCTTGGGGGACAGGCTCTCCCCTCCTTTGTTGAGGAGATATTCTTGCCGTGTGTACGAGTGTTTTCCACTTATCCTATACACCCCAAGAAAACAACACCATCAACAACCAAACCCACATCACATGCCTCACTTTTTAAGCCCACAAACAGAAAACACAAAAGGCAATATAGCAGCAAAAGTTATGAAGATAAGGCAACAGTGGGCACTATTGTATTGTGAAACATGTTGAAGGGTTAGATTTAGAAGAAGCGTGTAAGGTTAGAATATAAGAGATTCCTTGAGACAGTTGTATATAACAAATAAAGTTACGCAGACCAACAAAGCTATAAAGACTGTCTAATCATTTGCCTCTGTTACAAGCAACCAATTTGACAGACAGATCAAAGTAAGTACGCTTGTGGGCCTTAACTATAAAAAGGACTTTCAAATGAGGAAACAAGCAAACAATTACGTGAAAGTAAAACATCCTGTGAAATTCAAATTTGAAAAACTTTACCACCACTAGTTCTACAGGAATTCAATTAGGTAACAAATAAAACAATAAACCCAATTGCACTTGATTTATCATTGCCAAATAGACTCCTTACCTTCAAATCCACATATGTTCGATGCTTAGCATTATCAAAAGCTCGTAGTTTAACATCACGCCACCTGTAAATAACAAAAACTTTTAAAAACTCCACATTGCAGTTAAAGGGGCTGTTTCCTCACCCACAAGGCAAGGCAGATGGGCCTAATAAAAGGTTGGTTTAACTGAGCAAGTCACGGTGGACCAAATAAAACTTTCAAAAATGCAAAATCAAAAGTTATGCTCATAGATCATTAAAGTACCTTCCAGTGCCAAGTTTCTCAACTGCTTGGACAAGTGCTTCCACTTCAGCAACAGAGAATGGTCGACGGATTCGGCGCTGCCCAATATCAAACCGCTTTGATTTCCTGTGCCCAGGAACCACAGCTAGTGCCTCTACACTCATATCTGGCACAGCAACCAGGGCTTTAGAATCTGTTGTGCTTTTCTCAGCAGACATATCAGTTGGAGAGGGTGCTGAATCATGATCGCTTTCGATGAAGTTCCCTAAACTGGCCGGATGAGGCTCAGGTGAGGCTTCACTGGTAGGACCGGATGGATACCTGGTGCAAAATCATTATGAGCTCAATGGAAATCAACTTTCTAGTCTTGCTCTGAAAGCCAACCAAGGAGACTGAGCTGGCATAACAACTATATCAGACTAACATGCATAATCCAGTTCTTACATTATTAAATCTTCAATGAAAGCATTCTAGGACTCACAAATTTTTCAAAAATAAAATAAAAAGGAGCTTGGAAAAGAAGAAGCATCACCATACATATTCAACTAGTATAATGCATTACCTTGTTAAAGGCTGAAGTACATCGCAAGGAAGCATACAGGGAGAATCCCCAGAACATAGAGGTGGAGGGGTTTGGGAAGAGTTAGGCTCCAAGGTAAATCCCAAGGAATCTAGCTGGTTATCTTGAGAAATTCCTGTCTGCAGTAAAGTTTTATTGTCGTCTCTCACTTTCTTTCCCTGAAGAAGTACACCAACACATAATCCACCTCCAAGTACTGCTGTCACTGCGTCCATAACCGTCTTCTGCAGAGCAATCACACATTATCAGAATCCAAACTAAGACCGTGTGAAAGGTGAGTAAGACGGACTGTTTCAGGTAAATTGCAACAGCTTGCTTTGAGGAAGACAAAATATGATCGCTCATGTATATGCATACTCATTTACACCGACACAGTATACTTCATAGCTGAAAATGAGGGAAAAGCACAATCAAAAGAAGTCCCAAAGTACCTTCAATGACCCAACAGTTGCAGTGTCCGGGATCTCTATGAATAGCTCCGGCACCCTAAAAGACTTGATCCTGAGCTTCACTGAGTAAAAGGAACCTCTTGGAATGTTAGACACCAATCAAGTAAAAATTGTACATATTAATCACTCTGTCAAAGTTTCCCATACCATGAGAACTCCTTGATTGGAATGAAGAGTGTTGAACTGCTAGCGAAGAAGATTTCATAGCGGCTGCATAATTTTTTCAAACTGCTTAGTTAAAAACTGAAGTGCATACATCTCAAAACACTTGAGATGATCAAATTCAGATTGAATAGCATGTGGTTTGGAAAATGACCTCCTTGCATCTTTGAACACGAAGCATCTCCAGTGATTCCCTTACCACGCGAGTCAAAGAAGCCCTCTCTACTAATACCTTCATCAATATTCAGAATTGCACTACGGTCAAAAAGCTTCCTCTTCTTAAAAGGAATATTCATTTGAGATCTTTGACGTTTGTAACAATTCTTCCTATTGTGGTAATTTGGTTTCTGATCCCTATCTGAAGATTCCACAAAGAAAAATGCTATTAGAAAACAGATCACCATAATTATGCAGCATTGCTAATAAAACTTTACATGAAGCTCGAGAAACTCACACATTCTTTTAGTACAAGGCAGCCACTTACAGGAATTAGAATGTATATCATCCTTCAACTTCGGAGCCACTTTCCAATATTTTGAAGCCAATATTTTCCTTATTCTTCGGTCTCCAATACGCGATGGCGCTGGCCTTGAATACTTTATTGAGGTAACAGGGTGAGTACACCCAGAGGAGTTTTCGTCATCATCTCTACTAACTACTTTTACATCATCCCGGCTAGTGGGGAAAGATCTCTGAGGAATATGGTCTACATACATAGGCACCTTGGTACTACTATCTGAACTAACTAGTGCAGGAGGTTCCCCTTCCCAGACCACTGGATCCTCTAAACCGCACATATCAGGCCCGGTACCAATTAGCACCTTCGCACTCTTATTGGTCTCATCTTTTACTAATGTTTTAACTTCACCATCTAACTTAAATTCACCAGCCTCCCTGCAGCCAGAAGAGCCTGCTTCTATTTTGCTAGTAAAACTTCCCGTCTCATTCTTGCATTTTCCACTCACCAACATATCAGAAGCAAACCTCTCCGAGCAATTGGAAGTTGTCATAACAGAACTTTCATTCTGATGAACAGGAGACTCCTTGGAGCATGAACTTTGATTCGGACCTTGTGAGATATGATCAGATACAGGGATTCTCCTATCACAGCTGCCTTGATCGCAAGGTTCTACTTTCAATGGTTTGTCACCATCCAGACAATTTTCCTTCGTACCTGCACGCTGATCTTTTGACGTATGACTGGAAGCCGGAGAACTCTCTCCCTCGAGCAATAACTTGCCAGCTATGGTGGCCAACAAGTCAAAGGCACCCATTGAATTGTCGTCAGCTCTCTTTCTAATTGCACCTCTCCTCTGGAAATCATTATGAAAATTAAGCATTTGGATCATAAACATAAAATGCAAATCACAAAGAGTCGCTGGATATATATACCCTTGCTGATCTGGTAGCTCGAGGAGTGGCAGGCACCTGATAGCCATTAAATCCGTAGTCCAACCTCTTCTGCAACACCATATCTCAAAAATCATACCACGATGATTACATAAACCACAAAGAACGAGGAACAATTCCTTTCAACAAATATACACTTCACCAGCTGCCAACTCTCAGAATCCAAGAATAAGAACTCCTGACAACAGATGAACGCAAGCAATTGTTGGATCACAGAAAATAAACTCAGATAATTGACTATGTCATCCAACATTTAGTGAGAAACACAAGTTCCCAAATATTCCTCATACCACACTTTGCACAGGAAAGATAAACCGTTCAATCACCAAATTGTTTATCGACGAAGGCAGTAACAGAAACATTATTAGCTAATAGCCATTGCATTTAGTTTCAAAGAAACCACAATTGGTCAGCAAAAACTCCCAAAACATACAACGAAATATCAGTCATAAATTCATGCCAGTAACTCCCATCAGATCCACATGATCTGACTACAAGAACATTAACATAGCAGCCCGGGAAAGAAGAAGGCACCCAACCCACGTCGCACCCAACCAAAAACTAACGGAAAAATAGAGACTTGATAACATGAAAGACCTTCTCCACAGTTTCTGTAAATTCGGACAGGAGTAGCAAAATTTTCCATTTTTGACGGAGTAAAACAGAAGCGGGAAAAAGGAAAAAGGAGAAAGGAAAATAAAAATAAAAATAAAAAAGGGCCTTAAACCACAGCAAAACCTTACATAAAAAACCCAAGATATAGATCTGAATAAAACTTCCGGCCATCAAAAAGGAAAATTGGGACCAACTGAGGCAATTTGATTATCAGGGAACTATCCAAAAAACTTGAAAATCAAGAGGTCTTAAACCCTCAGCCAAGATCGACCTTGCAAAACACATAATTCAGATTGTGTGTCCGCAACCGACAAAAATAAACAGAGAAACTTCATTTCTCGAAGTTTTGAGAGAATTTAAGATTTTTTGAACCAAAATTACGATGGAAATAATGAATTACCACCAGAACACCCAGATCGAATCCATTAAACCCAAACTTCGGAAACAAAACAGATCATCCATGACAATCAATGAAAAAAAATCAACCCAGGTTTTTTTTAAAGACCCAATTGATTGCTCAGAATTTACGAGCGGAAAAACCCATAATTTGGAGCATAAAAGGCTTTTGGGTTGAATTACACGTGAAAAAAACCCGAACAATTCTCTCCCCTTTCCCGCACTTTCTCATCAACCAAACGTACTGTTCAGGAAAGGCTCATCGAAACCGTAAAACCCACATCACATAAACGGAAGCTTTTGCAATTTTCACGAAACAAAACCACGAAAACACAACATGCTCACCTCTGCACAACGATTTTTCGCTTAAAGTTCAAAGCTTTACTTTACACCGAGAAATCAAATTCTGGAGAACTTTCAGGCGAATGCAAGATCGGTAATTGTCGGAGAATTCAAACAAGAATCTGGAATTTATCTTTCTATCACCACATCCACACTTTTTCCTCTCCCATTTTCTCCTATCCCATATTTTTCCAGGAATTTATTTAAAAAAAATTCTTTTGCTTCAAACAAAACCCATTTTCTCTCTCAGAAAACAAAAACCAAAAACTCGTCTTTCTCTCTCCCTCTGATCGCCAAAACCCTCTGAAAACCACCAACCATTGCTTAAACCCCCGGCTCTTATACCATTGACTCTGCTTACCGAACCTATCGGTAATTCCTGTGGGCTTACCGGCTATAGTAGGTGTGTGGAAACCACTAAAAGGACCGGTTCTTCGCGTTTGGGTGACCCACTTTCCAAGCGCCTAGTGATCGTGACACGTGGAGGGCTCTGGGATTATGTGGCTCCTTGTGGTCCGCCTGATCGAGAAAAACGTTGGGTCACGAAGACAACGAGTCTATGTTTTATATTTTTTTTGTGAGTTATAATTTTGGTAGGCATTCCCGGAAAAAAAAATTGGTTGCCATATATATGGGCTAATTTTTGGTCATCTCACATGAAAATTGAACAGATGGTGTTTGGTTACCAAGAAACAAGATACCAAATGGTATTAACAATTTACATGATTCTTCTTCTTCCTTTTTTTTTTTTTTTTTTAAAATGAGTTAACTAATTCCCAACTTGGGAATATTAACCTTAATTGTGTGAAAAATGGGAATATTAACATTAATTGTGTGAAAAAGTGTAATTTCTTAAGTGAGCATTGTGGAGATGAATGAAATCATTCAATTAAACCCTAACTTCAGTATCGAAAGGATTTTCGCAAGTATCACACGAGTCGTTGGTCTTTAGGAATGTTTTGTTTGATAGTAGGATTTCAAAAAGAGATTCAATTTTTTAAATATCAAACATATTTTGTCAATTGTCAATTGCTTGTGTAACGGTAGATTGGTTCGATTGCGATTACGAATTTTTGATTGGTTTGAAACTCGTAAAAATATTCTCGATCATCGTAATAAACAGATCACGGGCAGTTTTGTGAGAGTGAATTTATTCAAAGTGGATTACATAATGACTAAGATATTCTTCGAATGTGTCAAGAATTGGATCACTTTACAGTGTAATGAAAAATATTCTAAGCTCTTTTAACATTGTGAGAAATAAATACCATTAAACTAAGAGCAAGTTGACGATAATAAAGAAGTATTATTATTTATTATTTTATGGTAGCTAATTTAATTGTGAAAATTGAGATAAATAAAACATGAATATTTGCCACCACAATCACAAGTCATTCTTGGCAGTAATGACGAAAAGTAGTTGACTGTAAAAGGGAGAAGAAAAGAAGAAGAAGAGGAAAAAGGTAGAATCAAGCAGTTACCCAGTTACGTATCGAACTTAAAAAATATTCACGCGGGGTAGACCGTAGACAAGTAGAGATCTAGTCGTCCAGGACACCTCCCATTATTTTATGCCTTGCTTCCTTCCCTCTCTCTCCTCAGCGTCACCCTCAGATCTAACTAAAATCAGTACTTTTTTCTAACACGGATCCGATCGTCCCGACGGGGGCAAACTCGTCACTTCACACGTACGTCAATTGTTAAGTTTACCTTAAACATTTTGTTGTATTCGTCCCAGCAGTTATCCCGATAAGCATGTTGAGCACCTTTTTCAGCGTTGCTCAAATTTAAATAAATAAATTAAATAAAACAGAAGAAAAATAATTTTTTATTTTATTTTATTTTATGTAACGTTTTGCTTTTTTGGTTTTTGGATTTAAGCGGGGGAGTGACGTAAGACGGAGATCGGAATCCGACGTGGCGAAAAAGGGAGGTCCTAATTGGTCGCTTTTTGGTGAGTGTTGTTATCTTTATCAGTAGAGGAGAAGGACGACAAGGAGCATGAGCATATGCAAATAAATTTTAAAATTTTCGAACCTGGTGGGGCACGCGGGTGGGATGTGACGGGGAGGAATCTCCGTTGGAGATAACGGGGGGACGTGAGCGGTGGTGGAGAGACGAGATAGCAAACGCCGTTTAATTCGGGGATAAAGGAGTGGTGGTCCCACTGCCACGTGTTTTTTAATTTGTGGGAAAAGCAGTGGGGTAGTGGGGGTGGGGGCGAGTTTGAAGAAGTTTGACGATTGAGAAAGAGGTCGTTTGTGGAGTGGACACGTGTCGGGCGAGAAGAGCGGTTTGCCAGGCAGTGAAGAAGAACATGGAGAGAGAGAGGCTCGCTTGCTTGCTTGGGAACGTGGGGCTTATCGCTACACGTGGCGATGAGGGAGTGGCTGTCACTAACTCGAAGAGAGAAACAGGGGCTTCTATTTCCTCGCTCTTTGTTTAGAAAGTGGTAGTTACGCACACTAGGTGAAAGAGAGTTTGGTGGCAAACTATAATGCTTCAAAGATTGTAGCTTTTTTCTTCCTTTTTAAAGAGTTTATAAAGGTGAAGAAGCAATGCCTCCAAACTCATTTCTCAAAATGTTAACTATATATATTTTTTTTTACCCGCAAAAATCCTCGATTGCACTATTATGTTATTCTTGTGTATCGTCTCATGCAACCTATCATGAGAAAATATAAATAGGAAGAGTGGATGATAAATTTGGGAATATTAGTCGTTGTGCCTCCATAGTAAATGACATCATCCATCCAAAATTTACTACATTAAAAAAAGTGAGCTTTAAAAGTGTTTCGGAAAATCTTGGTGGATAAATTAAGTAATATAATTTTGTTTTTCACATTGTAACAAGTGGTGATAAACTATGTTGATGGAAGGAGCATTTTGTTGTGATAAAGAAAGACAATTGACATTAGAATGCAACATATCAAATGTTGCCCCCCGACCCCTACCCTTCCTCATCTGGCTGCAATCTACCTTTCCCCTCCCTTGTCTCCTTTTGCCCCTTATCCTCTCAGGATTATGGCAATGAAATCTGGCGGGGCCATGGTCTAATATATATATATATATATATTTTTTTTTTTGTATATTTAAATTTGAATTAAAAAAAAAAAACAAAGGGTGATGATGGTTGATTGAGGATAAAGATAGCAAACGTGATAAGTTTGTGAGCAAGAAGGTTCTAAAACCCTTCCAACCATAAAAATTAGTTTGGACAACAAATAGGTTCAAAATAAGAAAACATTGGAGAGGTCATGCAAAGCAAGAAGCCTTACCTTCTAGCTAGCGGCAATGAATATGGTCCTTCCTTGTGTATAATTTTGTACTTTGCCTTGTGTACTTGTGTGGATATAGTCCCAATTGCAAAAGACAAATTTATCTGTTTAATATATATATTGATGGTCATGAACTCCAATTCAAGTGGCATGGAGATAGAGTGGATAAACAAAACGATATGGATATGTAAAATACAGGATTTCCAATCATAGCAAGAAAAGGAGGAAACAAATACTCAATTTAAAATGAGTAAACATAATTTCATACTCGATCTCATAGATGCATGTAGAATTCTATGGAATCCTAAGCAGCTGAAATTCTTAATCCGTACGTTAAAAGAATACTAATTGATGTTTATTGAATAATATAGGGAAACAGCTTTTTTGTTTTTTTGTTTGTGTGACTAATCTGCTGAATGAGGGATTATCAAGACATGTTTTTCACCAATAATTAGTGTTGATTTTATTGAATGATCATGACGTTTGGCTGGATGTTATGTCAACTACTTTATAATCCCACCAAATTTTTATGCAATTAATAATTAATGAAATAAACAAGAAAAAAAAAAAGTTGACATCTCAGATTTCAGTCCAAGTTTGGTGATATTTATAATCGTACGTTATGAACAAAGGAATATATTTATTGATGGTCAATCGAAACAAAACTATAAAGCCCTCATAATTACAAAGAAAATATTTTGACTTGAATTTTAACACACTTAAACCGAACGCTAAACTTATTCTAATCTTTTAAGCTATTACCCGACTAAGTAATGACGTAATTAATGTTTGTCTTTTTCTTTTTCCTGTACATCTGTTGGAACAGGAAAGAAAGTACATGTTAATCCAGCTTTTGTGCTCTGAGAGTTCGAGTCACATGAGGGGTGGTGTAAAAGGCACATGACCAGTGAGATGGGGTTGGCTTTGGCAGGTGGCTAAGCTGCCTGGCCCATGCATGAGAGAGAGAGAGAGAGAGAGAGAGAGAGAGGGGGTTAAATAAATAAAAATAAATGCAGCCAATAAAAATAAATGCAGCCCCAAGAAAGCTGGAAAAAGTGCAGCAATATGTAGATTATTCGATAAAATCTGTGGACAGCAAATAAATGTATGTATATGATTCCATCAAACCACAAGAAAACTAAGCGTCGGGAGATCTGTCTGTCTGTCTGCAGCAGCTACAACTTGCAAGAGAATTAACAGAACCAAACCCAACTCATGCATAGCAGTCTAATCTCATCTATACATGCATGGCATTGGCATATAATCATAATTTGGTAGCCCTTTTATTTTAAAACAAATGCCAACATTGTTCTCAGCCTTGTTCAACTGCTGCCAGCTGCTATTTTGATTGGATTTTGGATTTCCCAACAATGGGACCACAATTTGGTTGTCGGTTTATGCCAATGACTTTATTCTAATTAGTTGTTTTTTTTTTTTTGGTGTGTCAATGTCTTCATAAATTTTAGCTATAGGGTTGAGTATAACGGTGCTAGTAATTTTTTTTAGAAGGTTAATATTTCCTAATCGGGAAATGCTAAAGAGATCATATTTATAAATCATATATTTTTTTAAAGAGGTAAGATTCGTATTCTACATTTTTATTAGAGGCGTGTACATAAGGTGATTTATAAATGTGATCTCCCTAACATTACTTTTTTTTATCACGTTAACACAGTTACAAAATATTACAGTTATGTATTACTTAATACTTTGTCATGATAATTGATATAATAAGTGAACGAGTGACTCTTTTTTGGTTGACAAAACAAGGGTATTGTTAGTTGATGTGAAAATCGAGCAAGTAATGCTAACATTTGTTTTCTTGGAAATAATGTTAAGAAAAACAGTCAAAAACTCTCATCATCAATATTTTATGGAAACAGAAACAGAGAAAGAAAAAGAAAAGTCTTGTTTATATTTGTCTTTTTAAACCTAAAGTTTGGAGGAAGTTAAATTGAAGTTCACGTAACATGAAGATTTCTTGACGTAAAAGGGACAAACAGATCTCATTCATTGAGGTGTGGTTGTGGCAGTTGAGAAAACTCTTTGCTGCTTTTCTGTTCCATGGAGCCTTTCAACACAGACTTTGTAACCCAACAAACACCCAGTAGAGAGAAATTAAAACGTATATAAATAAAATAAATCAGTGTTAATATATATATATATATATATGTGGCAGCAGATGCTTATTCGTCAACAGTAAATCAGAAGAATATCATAAAGAATTCTAAACCACTTTTTAAAGATCAATGCATTGGGTTCGGTTCACACGTTACATATAAACTGTTGACTTCATCTTGGTTTTTTTTTTTTTGGCACAACAAGTTGTTGTTGTGAGACTTGAATGACAATTATAGCAAGATAAACTTATGGTAAAATTGATATATATATATATATTTTATTTTCAGTGGAGAGGGAATCAAATTCGAGAGTTATTGTGAGAAAAAATACCACTAGATTAATAGTTAGTTGGTCAACCATGACATGTTTTACCGTTGGACGATTCATTTTGTTCTCTCATAAAAAATAACATAAAAATCAAACTCATTAATTTGTTGATATTTATAGAAAAATTATTAAGTTTTAGCATGATGATGTGATATAAGTTATAACCGTTGCTTTCTTGTTATGCAGTCGACGGCGTAGACCAAAAAACGAAGAGAAGTAAAAAAGAAAATGAGTTAGCCAAAGACAACAACATGGACGAAATGTCAAGAGAGATATTAATAAGCAAATCTAGTTTAGGACCATTCTTAGCCTTTAAAATAGTGCAGGAGTTAATTACCAATTCCTACCAAGCAAGCATGGCATAATTGACTATGATAAGTCATTGACCTATGACTCATCCAATCCAAGCGAGGGAGTATGGAAGTTTCAAACTTTCTTTTCTTTTCTTTTTCCCTAAAATAATCCCCAATAATTATTCCCACCGACTCACATTCAAAACGAAAATGGAGAACTTATTCGGATTACACTTTAGTTTTCAACAGAATACACTACCCATTAAAGGCAAGGATCATTTGCTGTGGAGGAGATGGAGGTACAACAAGAGCCAAGTTGCCTGTAGAATTTTAACCCAAGTAGGGTGGGTGACCTTAAACTATTTCTTTAAAACTTACTTTCAAAATATAGCGTTACCTTTACTGCCCGCATCCTTGTGAATGCTTAAAATTATTCTTTAATGCTAGTCTAATAGTGAAATTCATGAGAAATTTATTATTATGTGACGGTAACACCACACGATATGCTGATGTGATAGTATTAAATCACTCAAGTTATAATACATGCTTGTGATATGTTCATAGGCCAGAGTGCAGTATTAGTAAATGGAAAATGTTAACACACAATTTATAATTTGGTGGAAATAATGAAATTAATAGAAAGCCTGAAAACCCAAAATATAAGTTATTTTAGGCAGCTAGGCGTGGGCTCATTATAACTGCACTTTGAAAAGAAGTTTTGTTGGGATATTCCATTGGATATATATTATAAGCACAGCAAGCAAAGTAAAGTTCAGGTGGAATTAATATGTTGGAAATTCAATTGTTTTCGAGGAAGAATCTGGTAGGGTATATCTGGAGGAAAGGAAAGAAATCCGTCTTCTCCAAATACCATTTGAAGTTTTAAATTCAAAGAGCGGAAAAGCTTGTTAATCATGAAGCCGTCAAAGTTGTTACATTAGGGAATCTCTTCTTCACCCGGGGTCCATACTGATAGAGACACTACTTGGAACTCTGGGCCATTGATTTCAAGTGGAGGTGGATATTGGGCCCAATTAGCTGGCATTGCAATATTGGATTTGGACAAGCTTTTAAGGTATTTTGAATACAAAAACAGGGCGGTTCGGACCGAATTTGGTTACTATCTCCGTCTCCATGGTAACTATTTTACTTAAATTACTTTCCTTAATAAAATGATTAAAAATTTATAATTTAATGCATGTCAAGTGCGATTACACATAGAAATTCTAAAGGCGAAGCCCGTGGGGCTAGCGGGGATCGAAAAAAATTGTCATCCCTAGATTTGGTAAGTTACATAGAGAGAGGTCATGACTTATGTTGTGGACAAATGGAGCACTTGTTTTCGTAACTTGGATTATCTGTCTGAATTCTTTAGGAGGTTTGTGATGCGAACCGTATATTGAAGACTATCCTGTTCCTCCGTTCATTTGTGGGATTTAAATAGTTGGTTGGAAAAGGACGGTATGATGTATATCAACAAAATGAAGAAAACGCTGAAGATTATCAAAATCATGCAACCATATTTACCGGTCAAGATGATATATACGGTGCCGCACCTGAGATGAAAAGTAACCGCTTATGTATATAAATGGGAAACAAAAAATCCATATTTTGTACAAAAGACTATTTTTTTAAAAATCCCACCTCCGGCAGTGAAGTTATACATCAACTTGATGAAGAGCGAAGAAGAAACATGTCCATGTTTAGAAGGGTGAAACCACTGACCAGTAAGTTTAGCATGACACCATATGGGAAGTCTTTACTCAGAGCAGAGATGTTGCCCTATGCACATAGCTGCTTCTCCCACACGTCCGAGGAGCTGGCAAGGCAAGGCATCACCTGAGTATCATAGCGTTAACCAAAGAGACTTACATAACCTTTCTTCTACTTCTTTCCGTCTCTCTTTCATACACTAGGAGATATCAGTAACAAACAGGAAAACAAAACCAAAATAGGATTATGGAATGGGGGTACAATGTACACATGCCAACGGCCAACAAACTGCTTCCACAAGCTAAAAGTTCCAATGAACTAGCAGCACAATCCAACAAGGTAACACAAAGGTTGGTATACCTCATTCTGCAGACAAATTACCATACTGCCATGGGTTGAATTCAATTAGTTTAACATCAACCTCATCAATAGAGTCAGAGCTATCGACTGCTGCTCGGTGTTCATTGTACTTATTGTTATATTGATAGACTTCCAAGTCACCCCAAGGTGTAGGTGTAACTTCCTCAGTCAAGTCAAACCATCGTGGTGTAAACTGATGATGCTTGGCCTCTCGTTCTCTCTTTTCGGCTCTCTGCCTCTCCTCCAATCTGAAAGAAAGAAAGGGTAATTAAAGGAACAATCATCTTTGTGAGGGGACAAAGACTCAATGCAAGCATGAACTTAATGCCTTTACGACAGCTAAGAAACCTCAATCTGTACCTAAATCATCACAAGGACATCGTAACAGAAAAAAAACCAATTATTTAAATATAAAAAAGATGCAAGTCTGTTAGAAATTTCCAACGAATTCAGCAATTTGGTTCCCTATTGAAAACAATACAAATTACTTGAGAAAGAGACAGATACCTGCTCTTTTCTGCACCTGATTTGGATAGATCTCCTTTCTCAAGTGCACATCTATCAGGCCGCAAACGAGAGTCTGACGCCAACAACCTTTTAGGAGCAGTGTCAAAGCTATTTATTTTATGTGCAAAATATGTGTACTGAAATTTGTCATTTTTTGGAGCATCAGCAATATGCCAAACCTGCAGCAGAGATTATCTTTCGTAAATGTAAGGAGCCAGGCTATTGTTGAGTATCTTTGCCCAGCAAATATAATGGAAATCAATGTCATACAACGTGTGATCCAGTTAAAACAATGTGCCAGAAACAGAGAGACTAGCAAATAAACTATTCATCATCTTCTTGAAACTTTTGTTTCTGTAGCAAAGAAAGCAGCTGAATCCTGACAAATACTAATGAAGAGTTCCACTAGGCAGGAGTAAATAAGTTAAAGTAACAAGCCATTACCACACTCTGGTGGGACACTATTTGTCTTTAATTAATCACGCACTATAATGGGTTCATCAAAGAAACTAATCCCATAAAAATTCTCTTAAATTAAAATCATATATGTGATTTAACTCCATGAAAGTAAATGCAAATATTGTATATTAAACTTGACTGACTGTATAAAAATATATAATTGTCAAGCTCACAGATTCTACCCTTTTCACAGCACCAACTAGAAATATTAGAGCAACATTTCAATAACATACAAAATTATACAAGAAAGATTCTATGAGTAACCTCTTTTAATTCTGTGCCTGGAAGGGGTTCCCCTTCCATATCACATGGTTGATAACTCATTGACTCATTCCATTTCCCAGTCATCAATATCTGAGGTTCCTCAGCAGCATTGTAAACATATCCATCCACTTCATAGCGGCCAGCTCTGCAACCAAATACAGCTTTTAATTGGACACCAGTACGATGTGGCAAGTAGCATAAAAGAACACGTATAACTACTACGATGGTTGTATAAACTAATTGTGGAACTACCAAGAGAAATTATAAAAGAGTAACAAATCTTTTCAAAACTCAGTTTATAGTACTGGAATAGTTTATTTACAGCAGGATCCAGTGAACCATTTAGAAGGAAGCACTCTTCTTGACTTTTTATATTTATAGAGACACTTTAGCCATATATTAAGAAAGAAACATGGGGTCAGGAATCTATTCAGCATATACCCAATGAGATCAAACAGTCAAATGTAAAGAGTTCTAATCTCATTATACCACAAAATCCACCAGTAAAAACTAACAAGGCTCACAATTGAGGAATTCATAGACAGGAGTAGATGTTTCATGGAATTGAAATAAGAAGAAAAGATACCCAAACCAGCCACATGGCTGAAAATATAGCACAGCTTTGTCCCCAGTCGTCAGATTGGTCATGATCATCTCCCCTGGTGAATCAACCCATGTCCGGCCGAATATTAAGTTGTTTACCTTTGTGGGAGGTGGCACTAAGTCTAAGACTACACCATCTCTTTTAAGAGTAACGTGTGTTCTGCAAACAAACCAATAGTACATAAACATAAATGTTCTTTCCAAAATTCCCATCTAAAAAAATGAACAAGAGAAAAAACACGATGATAAATAAAAAAGCACTTGATAGTAATAATATTTTAAAAAGTTAACCCCATACATCAACAAAAGTACAAACCAACAAAATTGAATCGAAATAACAAATATACATAATAGTTCATCTAATCAAAGTAGCCATATAGAGATGCAACTCTTATAAAAATGAAGCAAAAGCAGGTCAAGCCCTCACAAAGGATTAGCTTCAGAATCCACTAAAAACCCAAAAAACCGGAGGGGTTAAAAAAAGACAAAACCTTTCTACTCACACAAGCTAATGGCATCCAAAATAAAATTTATATCGTCGGGAGAACAGAAAATACATACACAACTAAATTTATGATTATAGAAACAAGCAAGCAGTGTATTACCTTCCAACAGGGTAAACATCAAGAGAGTTGCCTAAAAATTTAGTTTTCAGCTTTGATGTCACATCATAAGCAAAATGCTCATTTTCAGCATGCCCAGCACTCATTGGTGGATGATGACTCACCTGGAATAATGATATATGATGAATCATTTCAGCTTACTTACGATTTTAAATGGAAGACAGAAGAACATGAAAGAAAACCTAATGAGGATGCAATTGAAAGACACTACAAGATTACTAGATGTAATATAGCTTTAGAGTCAGTCATTTCTAGAGGCTTCCCCTAAAAGATCTTTTGCAAAGTTCTCAGAGAAAGGATGCTTTTGAAGAAGCTCCAAAATAAAGCTTATCCAAGAAGATGATACTTTTGCTTATTAAGTAGGACAAAAGGTTTAACGACCTCAAAATTGTGAGAAGCATTTTCTGTTTAAAAAAATATTGCATGCCTCTCCAGAAGCAGTGTCAAACGAACACCAGGACAGGTAATCCCTCAAAAACTCTCAAACGCTCATACTCAGGACGGTCATAGCCCTCAAAAGCTCACCTGCTCTGCAATAAATGTAACCCCTGAGTGATTAGCCATTTCATAAGTCTCCCCAAGGATAGGGTTGAATGGCTTCCATGTTCGCTGGTAGGCATAGTAGACGGATATAGCCCACGACGCTGCAATGATTAATATGAATTACATGCTTCAAAAAATGATACTTGCATGTGCATCACAAGAAAACTTCAAAGGAAAGGCATACTCACTGGCAAACACCAACCGCATATAAGGATCCTCACATTCGTCTGCGCGATCCAACAAGTTCGAGTACTCCATTAACTGTCACAGACATTGCACAATTTATACCATAATCAAGTATATATACAATGTGCACAACAACAGTGCACAGATATTAAGTAGCACAAACCTCGGCCATTTTCTGCAGCATTGTCATGGGCTCAAAAATAAGTACAGGAAGAGTCACCATTGATGTTACATCTGAACCTATATACTTCTGCATCATCCTCCAGTAACTATCTCGTTCCTTAAACATAAAAATTGCAGAGAACTCAAAATGTCAGGATGTATAAGCGATGCAGGTTAAGAATGACAAATAAATTTCACATTTGAAGTAGAAAATAAGAAGGTTAAGGGATGCAGTTTATGAGTTAATGTTAGGATGCTATCACAATGGCAAGACCACTTTAGATTCCAAGCATTGCACTTTAATTGCTGGAATTAAACATGAAAAATGTCATATTACAACATCTCCACATATATTAATCAAGAAACAATAAGGACAACATGCCTTTCTGAACACATAGCCATCCCTCATATAAAAACACAGTTGAAACACTACACTAAATATAGACAATACTCTTACTCCTAATAGCCAACTTATCATCAAGCAAATCATAACTAAGAGCAGCACATCCCTTGAAAGATAAAATGTACAAATGGAAAAAACAGCACACCTCCTGCTTCCATCTTCCTCTATGAGCTTCCTCCTCTGCATCTTCTTTGCCTCCCTCTGGATTTATGACTTCCACCCCTTCATAACCAAGCAACCTAAAAGCAACAGGAGAGCCAGATTCTCAACTGACAGATCTCACTCCTTAATAACATATCATAAGGGCCAGGGCATAGTTTTCTCAATAACTGGTACACAAGAAAATGAATGTAGTGCAAGAAAAGTACACCAAAAGTGCCCTTGTATACGGAGTACAAGAACAGTGAACATGCAAGTTATACATAAATGGCCTCAACCAGAGATTCAGCAGACATGAAAATCACCTCCCTAAAGAGAACCAATCTATTTGGGCTGTCTGAAAAATTCTTTATATTTTTTTAACAATTTTTAAAAATAAATAAAAGTAAGGGCAAGTTTACACCAATATCCATATTAAATTAAGAATTGCATTCCAAGTCATAGGCCTGCCTACAAATTACTGGACTACTATCCAAGGCACCATTGCTTAGATGCTAATAAGCATGTCTTTGTTCGAATATTTATAGAAAAATAAAATATTGATGATAATCATATGGCAAGAACCTCTAATATTGATTCCAGACAATCTGCACATTAATTTTCAATTTAAATGACTAAATGATTTATTCAAATCGAAAGTGGTAGGACCGCAATCATCTTCGATAAGTACACACACACACTTGTAAGTGTCCTAATTATAAACACAAACATAATCCGCCTCATCGGCTGATTAAAACACTAGGTCAAGTTAAGAATCCAACTTGCATCGTAATTCAGGAACTGACCTAAAACCCGCATTGTGTCTTACAACTAACCTAAAACCCTTCCAAACCCAAATTCAGCATCCTCATCCTAATAGGGAACTCTAAATTCAGCAATTCACTCACAATGTTGCGCAAAGGAAACCCAAATATCCAACAAATCATAGTCGTTTCAATGCAGTACATAAACGTGTAAGAAAACAGACACATTTCGAGGAGAAAGAGTCTGATAAGAATCCGATCACAAGCAAGATCAAAATGTCACAGCTCAAGGCGAATTACGGAAGCCAAATCAAGAAGTGATTAAGAGTAGTACATCTACAGAGAAAGAGCACAATTAGGGTTCACGATGACGCCAAGAGTTCACCTCCAGAGAAGAAGAAATGAAGTGAAAGATTGAATTATGAGGAAGAGAGAAAAAGCTAACCCGCCAACAGATCGGTGCATGGCGTTGCTGAACACGGAGATGCCAGAATTCATGGCTGCGAAGAAGCCCTTGCTCTGTCCCTTCTTTGGGCTACCCATTTCTCTCTCAGTCTCCGTGAAAGCTAAAAACCCTAATTTGATAATTGCAAGATCAATTCAACACTACGAAAAACAGAGAAAACCGTTTGCCACCAAATAAGAAGGAAATGAAGAAACTAGAAGACGGAAGGAAAGAGAAAATAGTTCGGTGAGGGGTAGGGATTGTAATTTCAGATACCAAAGATGACATGAAGTGGAATTCGTTGGCGGTTGTTTTCTTGCGCTGGCGCGTGTTTTCTTCTGCTTTAATGACGTCCTGGCACGCGTTCATTATTATTTGAAACGTTTTCTTTTTTATATTGTAAAAAGGAAATTCAAGAAGATGGAAGAGTTTAATTATTTTTTCCCACCAAATTTTTTAAATTATTTTTTATTGATGGAGAGGAGTATTCGAATTGATTCTAAGAGCATCATGGTTAGGATCAATGCAATTTTATCATATGAAATTGAACTAAAACAGTAAAATCTCACTTGCAATTGTGTGATTTAGTTCATCACAATAGTTGCAACCCCTTGCAATAGAGGGTGCTATGTGATGAACCCTCTTTTACAATTGCAATAGGCTAACTATGGGACCTACATGCCAATGAAAAATAGAAAAAATACAGCAATTGATGCATTATGCCGTTAAGAGCATCTGCAATGGTTGTTTAATAGTTCAATGCAATAGAAAAAAATATAACAATTAATTATTATTTTTTCAAATATATTCAAAATTGGTCTCTTTTTAAAGATCTCTCTCTCATTTATTTATTTTTTTATTTATAGAAAAAGCGATAGTAGTTATTGATGAAACATGTCAAAGTACATAGTCACAAAAGAGCCAAAATGGGTACGACATCTCCAATGACCAAACACAACAACATGTTAATTTGATATTGAGAGAATTACGCCTAAACCAACAAATACTCAACCCTTGGTCAAGGGGGCAAAGTTGGTCACTTTAACTTTGAGAGGGTTAAGTGAGAATTGAGCAATGTTTCATGAAATACTGTAGCATTTAAGCCTAATTGTAATCCTTATTATTTCATGTGACATTAGTATAATTTTCCCTTGATTTTATGAGAAAAATATATTTCAAATCACAAAAATGAAATTGGGCCGTCTAAGTCAGTTAAGTCCAAGCCCAACAAAGGTCTTTTATACTGCTTAGAGTTTGGGAGAATCGCGATCGTATTGGCTGCCTTTTGGTTTTGGTTTTTTGGAACAATTTGGACTCTGTGATCACGTGGGAAGCAAAAGAAGCAGCAGCAGCAAAATATTTACAACACAATCACATCTCATACAAATCCAAATTGTCTCAGATCTACAGCGAAGCTCCTTCAGTTTTCTATAGAATAATTTACTGATATACTTTTCAAATTTAATTACTGTCAACCCTCTCTCTCTCTCTCTCTCTCTCTCTCCGCCCAATCCCAAAACCCTAACGAGCTCTGATCTTCACGCAAAAGCCACCTACCACATCACCCTGCAACTCCGGAAGCGCGCACACACTCGATTTAGTTAAGATTTGCGTCGATTATTATTGTTTTGAATACAAATTTGTGATCCTTTAAAGCATGAAAGAAGGGAAATCAGTGAAATTGAACGGTCAACTGCAGCAGCAGCAGCAGCACCACCAGAACGGTCACTTGTCTCCGTTCAAATTCGCCAAGTTGTTGGATCCAGAAGCCTCATGGGACAAGGTACTCCACCTTCCCCTTATTTGATCACTGTGATTTGTTTGGTTGCCGAGAAAGTATAACAACAAATCTTGTGTTCCTTCCGATTGCTTGTTTCTTTGTTTGGGTATATAATGTAGCAGTGGAAGTTGTAATGGGGTGTCGAGATTTTTGGAATTGAAAGGGCAATATTGAAACGGTAAAATTTATTGAGTATAATGAGCAGAAACTGTTACGGTGATTTAGAAGCATCTGATTGGTTCATTAACTCTTTTTTCTTTACTCATTTTATATTTTAGCTGTTGTCTTAGTTGTTCGTTAGTAATTTGGATTTACTTTGTGTATGTGTGTAGGATCAATTGGGAGATGTCTTGCATTGGATTCGACAAGCAATGGCCCTTGTATGTGGGCTACTATGGGGTGCGATACCGTTGGTCGGAGGCATATGGTTCATCATGTAAGTTGATGGTTCGACACCTTTTTCATTGCTTGACACAGTTGCCATTTGCTTGAACCATCATCAGTTCATGTTTCTAATCACTAATCATTTAACGAATCTTTGATGCAAATGCTATTACCTGGGTGTAAATTGTTATTGTA
Source organism: Prunus avium (assembly GCF_002207925.1). The sequence continues at coordinate 90,288 of NW_018922629.1, forward strand.
TTTTTGTTGTCAAAGCTCATAGGCTCAACACCAGAGTTTTTATGTGGCATAGCCTATAAGTTTTCTGTTTGAAGTCTTAGACCCAAAGATTACCCCTTGTTTGATTTCACAGCGGTGTGAGTAATAGTTACCTCAAGTTTTCATTTAAATAGTGGAGGAATTCGTTTGGTGCATTTCTTATGTAGATTTGTTATGTGGTGAGTGAGTCAGAATCTGATTCTAGCTCAAAGCAGAGATGAGGATTGGAATATTGTATTTGGGCATGCACTTTAAGGAGCATCTTTAGAAGATGTTTTAAAAGCTTGTCAAATAAGTTAACAGAAGAGTGTTATGTATTTAAATATAACTTGAAAAGAGAGTAGAGCATAGTACTCAATCTCCTGTGGAAAGCAGGGCATTGTTGCAAGCCAATATTTGATAACCTAGAAACTTTAAGGTCTGTTTTAGAAAGTCAAAATAATATATGTGAATAAAAGAAGGAAAGCACCAAGCATTCCATTAGGAACTTTCCCCAATAGAATGGACTTTAAAACTCGTTTGGGGATGCCCAGTCTTTGAATTGTCAAAGATATCAGAAATTATGCTGAAACTTATATTCTTTAGGTGCTACTTTCAAACCATAAAACAATTCATTCAAGATTCCTGTTGAATCATAGGGGTGTATAGCTTCAGTTACTTATCATTCTCTGGAATCTTAATAGTCTATATAAACACTGGTGGATTCTGTTTTTGTAAAGTTTCTTTCCAATACATATTAAAAGTGGAACTGATTAACTATTGAAGTCTTACCTGCTTTGGGGATGTCTTAATAAGGCACATGATGTCACATAGCAGTTACAGCTGCTACTGTATTGAAATAAAGGCTAGGAGAGTTACCTAATTAAACTAAGTTTTAAATTAAAAATCACATTGCTTGACATGGTCTTGACCCTACCGAGTTCAACTGCAAAGATGGATCATTCCTTGATTGCTTCTGTAACATCGTAGTTCTCTAAGAGAAATGGATGCCTTTACTTTAAAGGGACTCGGTGCAGACAGTTTTCAATTTACTGTTACCAACTTGATGGCTTTTTGCAGTCATGTAATCATACTATTTAGATTTGTGTGGCAACTAGCGGCTGAGTTTCAGGCCAAGAGAAAAGAACTTATGCCTGAGTTGGATGTCTTTGCTTCCTACCTACTGTTTTTAGAAGTATTATTTGATGGTTTTGTATTTTCATTAGCTATTGCTTCCAATGTCTTATAGCATTACTGTAAAATATTTTGTTCATCTCTAGTGGTGTGGACATTTTTTCACAGTTTTCTGGTCATATCTACCGGAATTATATATGGCTATTACGCAATGATGCTAAATGTTGATGAAGAAGACTTTGGTGGCCATGGAGCTCTCCTCCAAGAGGGGCTTTTCGCTTCTATAACTCTTTTTCTGGTAATTTGACATCTTTTTATTGCCCTCTTTTCCCCTTGAGAAATCACCTTTTCATATAAATCAAGATTTATGGGGTTTCTTTTGGTCTTTGACCTTATACTCATTTCCTCTCTTTCTGTTTTGTAGCTTGCCTGGATTCTAGTATACAGCTTGGGACACTTCTGATTGGCTATTTATTCAATTCCGCTATCATTTCTATCCCCGGTGGTGTTCAGCAATAGGACTTGGTTGCATGAAGAGTGATAACCTTGGATACGATTAAAGTTTCCTTAGAAGTTTGCTTGTTTCTTTATGGTTAACATTATGAATATGAGCATGAACATTCTAGCATCTTATTATGGTGAATAGATGTTTCAGTCAGTGTTCCATCATAAACATCCACGCAATGTAGCAATGTATGGCCTGCAAAACTGATGATAATCAAAATTGTTTTTGGTAGCCTCTAATAAAATTACCTGCAAGCCTTATTCTTGTAGACTAAGCTCCCAATAATTTTTGGCTGTCAAGCATGATATTCTGTTTCCGCAACGCATAATTTAGGGTCCCAGGTGAATTTTTGAGTGTGACACCACATGAATGGAATGTATTATCAATTAATACTCTTCGTTTTAGAGGTTTACAGGATTTTTGAGCTTCCATTAACTGCAGCAAGTTGTGATGTAATAGTGCAAATGGAATGTATTTCTGTTTGAGAATCGGATCAGTCATTTTCTGAATTGCTTCACAAATAGTATGTACTTGTAACACCATTTTGAAGTTTGAAAGTCAGGCATGCATATGCCGTTGAACGCATATTTGGGTGTGAAATTTTGGGTCTTTCTTTTGAACATGGAGACTCGTACATGACCTTGTGCCCCAACTGCAACCCTAATTAGATGTAGGGTAATGTTCTCTTATCAAATTATCTATTATGTCATGTTGTTAATTCAGACTACACATCCAAATAAGATTTTAGCTAATCAATAATTCAGATTGACAATTTGACAACAATATTTGAGATTGTACTCAAATAAACATTCCATAATATAGAACTCTATACTTTACTGTCCAATGAAGAATGACAATAACATGTAAGAAATACATTCCTTGACATAGAGAGACAACCTATAGAACTGATCCTATTGAGGTAAGATTGAGCTAGTTTTATTACAATAAAATTTGGAAAAAGGAGGACTGGAAAGAATTGTCCTACTGTACATAAGCTTTGAAATGCATTTGTATTGGGATTTGGGACTTGGGAGACATATTATAGCCGTCTTTGCAATCTGCTTCTGCCTCGTGAAACCAGATAGATACTGCCATATACCCATCTTCTACCTAGTGGTGAAATGGATTTCTGCACAAAAATTACTCCAATGTGAGGCAAAATATGTATTTTAAAAGATTATATTCTATCAAATAGCGACGGAACATGTAACTTTTGATCCTCCTATATTCATTCAGTAATCAGAGAGCCTATAATAATTTCATAAAGTTAAGAACGAGTACATGTGAACAGAGCAATGGTTTGACTTGAGCAGTTTTAACACCATAACAAGGGAAGGTGGCAATTTGCAAAAAATGAGAAAGTGAGGCCATTTACAACAATAGCTCACAACACGTAAGATACGCGAACGTGATAAGAGCAATGCTATATATACCACATTGCTTACATAAGTGGGAAACGTGTCGATCATATTTCACTACAAAGGGTAGTTTCGAATCCAGTTCAACTACCTCTTACAGAACCCATTTCGTAATAAGGTTCTGGAGGAGTAAATCACTGGTACTTCCTTTGGCATTGTAATATTTGCTTCTAGATCTTTATAAAATAAGAACAAATTTAAACATAAGGATTTTATGGTGAGAGAGAGAGAGAGAGAAGAAACTAAGTTACCTCAACCTTGGTACGGAACTCTAACAAGCAATCACATACATGACAATTTGCTCTATGTGGGGAGTTATTAGACTGATTGGATTTCACAAATGCAAACACCTGCAGAGAGATGCTATTGAAATCCGTAAAAATGGATAAATCACAAATTAGAATTAAAAAAACAGCTATTAGAATTCTCAGACTGATAAAATATGTCATGATCAACTGACCTCCTCCCCACAATTTGGGCATGCCCCTTTTAGCGCCACCAAGTTATTCCTCCACAAGCCTCCAAGTACTTTAACTGTGAGAAACATCACTTATAAAAACGCTGACATTTGAACAAATGATAATAACATAGAAAAATTACACATTTTCCTAATGATGATTTTCAATTTCCTAGACTTAACATAGAGAGCTTACAAGAATTTGAGATTATATCCAATATTCCATTTGGAAGAAAAGAAAAAGAAAAAAACCCTCAAAACAATTGAAATTTTTAAAATACTTTAGAGGAGAATGGATGCAGTTTAACTTACCAGAAGCTGATGCAATTGGATAACCGATGACAGAACCCAATGCCATGAAGAGAATCGCATTTAGCATGGAAAAAGCAAACGTTTGGTTTATATAAGAAAATCCTGGATTAAAAGCCTCTTGATAAGCTAGGCTGACAGTGTAAACCATGGGCACAAGACACGCTGAACTGCCAAAAGCAAGAAATAGGATCCATATGCTTGCTAATGTAAAAACCTGTGATAAATCTTCCTGCCCTACATCCATGTCACTCAATATTCAGGCAGAGAAAGAAAGAAAGAAACCAGTTTTCCTATTCAATAAATAACATAGTATAATAGATGGTAGCATTAAAGACTGCATTTTGGTTTACAAACTAATGCGGCAGTTAATGATTGAGTCGCCTGTCCTATGAACACAGAACACAATGGCGATGCTAGCAATAGTTGCCCATGCATCAGTGGACAGTTGTCAACCATTGATGTATTCGGGTTCCACAGTGGGTCTCGTGGACATACATCAATGCTGACGGTCGTCCAAACACGTGAGCGACTCAAAAAAAAGGCTCAACTAAAATTCATAGAACTTATTAAAGAAATAGCACAACTCAAGATGGTGAAATACGAACACCCTGAATCCTATAACATATCACTAGCTAATAGATTTTATGCTTATTTAACCAAATGAGTGAGAAACCCAATTACCCAAGCATCAATTAGAGCATAGTTTCACCTCCAATTCCTCTATATTTTCTGGTTTCTAAGCAATAAGCCAGAATTTTGATATGGGTCTCACTGACAAACAGCACTGAAAAGGTCAATAAAAATCAATTACCTCAGCATCGGCATAAGTTGACTGTCGCCTCAGACTGCAACGAGGGTATTTCACAACGCATTTCGATCCATACCATCTTAGCTTCAGCTGTTTTCCAATCAATTGTAAGATTTGCACACAAATTCCGGAAATGAAAACATGGTTTAAAGATATTGCTATGAACTTATAAGTGCAACATACCTCTACTCTATCAAACATATCATCAACTATCAAAGGGTCACCACTGTAATACGCATCACGTGCCTGCCACATGTACCAACCCAATTTGACATTTTCATTCAAAAAGAAATGATCTTTATTTTTACTGAAGAACAAAGAGGAGAGAGAGAGGGCTTACTTGACGGTAGAGGGCTTCAAGGGTTTCTTTGCTGGCGGTTTCAATTGGGCCGACGTAGATACAGTATGGGCCCTCGGCGAGCTCATCGCGAGTCGTTGGGTAGTTACTGCTCGAAGAGATTCGAACGGAAAATGGAGCTCCGTTTCTAGGGTTTCTGGAAAGTTCAGGTACTGTGGACCTGATTATGTGCGGAGTGAAGGAGGAGCTCGCGGCCGCCATGAAACTCAAGTGTGAAGGGTAAAGCTCAAGTAAGCGGTTAGGAGACACCAAGAGAGAGAGAGAGAGAGAGACTGTGTTTCGTCCACGGAAATGGTTTTGGCGCGTAAATATCTGTCTGGTTGATTGGTTGTGGTTTAAGGTCAGAATGAGGAAGAGAATAACATGATTACCTCTCTTCCTCAGAATATCAGGAGACACGCGACGTCGTTTTCAGACAAGAAAATAACAAATTAAAATTTTAAAGTGTAAAATTGTTTGCGTCAGAATGAGGAAGAGAGAGAATAAAATGATTACCTCTCTCTTCCTCAGAATATCAGGAGTCATGCGACGTCGTTCTTCACACAAGAAAATAACAAATTAAAATTTTAAAATGGAAAATTGTTTGCGTCTGCCGGGAGTCGAACCCGGGTCTATTGCTTGGAAGGCAATTATCCTAACCGTTGGACTACAAACGCTTTCTTGAGAATGTCATTTCAGAAACAATATATTAACAATGCGTGTTGTTACACCACCCTACCCCTTGCATGATCTATATAAAGAATCTTACGTACTAGGGGGTAATATTTTTTTGTGTCTACAACACTCATCTTGTGAATCTTACCTAAAACCGAGAATATACTTTTATGTCCACGACACTCACGTGATGAGTGTTATAGATACAAGAGGTAATACTCTTGATGACACAACAGATTCTCTCATTATCTATTCCATGAAAATCCATTAGATCAAATCATGGATCTGAATATGATGTATGGTCACAGGTAATCATGCGATCAAGGATAATTAGGATCCTTCTCTTATAAGGACTTTGCAAAATGATTCCATCAATGGAGGGTAAACAATAATGAGAATTTCAAAGTTGAAGCCCCACACCAATAATTTTGTGAGAGAGAAAAAATGGCCCTACAAAAGAAAGGAAAAGAAAAAGTCTGTTTGCATAGAACAAACTAGTTTACCTTTTTACTTTTTCTTTGTGTACAACTACAAATTAATCCTGCATCTTTTTTCTGCTGTCTAAGGCATTTACATTTGACCCCTTTCTAAGAAAGGATCCCATTCATGTTCCTCCACTGTCCCAAACAGATTGTATTTCCAGCTCACTTTTTCTGCATAATCAAAACTTGTGTTCTTCCCCTCTCTCATGTCCCTCCTGATTGTGTCCACTCTTTCAAGAACCCCCTTAACTACAATATCAAATGCATCCTCAAGAGTCTCCAATCTAGAACTTGGGTCTGCATATATCACTTTCGGTATCAGTTTTATAACCTCTTCTCTCATTTCCACAACTTTTTGTCTTGGAATTCTTTGCAGGATCCTCTCAATGCTGACCCTCCCATTCTTTATGTCAAATGCCGGTATAAACACAGAGTATTTGGTGTAGTCTCTTGGTAAATGCCACAGATATTGGACGTAGGCTGAACCGGGATGAAAGAACACCGGAATACAGCCAGCCAGAATCGAATCGAAAATTGATCTCCTAGTTAAAGAATCACCAGGAGGCTGTAAGCAGAACACAGAACCTTGAAACATTTTCATCACAAACACCGGCTTGTGGCACTTGTCTGGACCAGAAGTGCATTCTAGCAACTTGCATTTCCTCCTTGCATCCCTACACTGGTCAATGATTTCGTTTCGGATTGAGCTTTGAAGATTAGGCCTGGGGCCACCTGCAAATGAGAACAATATGCGCCTTCTCTGCCTCCTCATTCTGTTCTGCCATTGAAACACCTCATTGTCCTTTGAAGGGTGAAAATATGTTGGATATGGTATGGCAAAGTCATTACTATTCCAAGGGCTTGATTCAATTGTCAACATGGTCATGTTTTTTGATTCAGGCAAGAGCATGAGCTTGTTACCCCACTCCGAATCAGTGTCGGTCCATCTCCTAAAATCCCAAGTAATTCTTCCTGCCACCATAAAATGATCTCTACCCCACATTTTGTTCCACTCTGGTTTTTCTCTCAGCCACTTGACAATTTCAAGTGAACCAGAATCTCTCATAAACATGTTGGAACCCCAGAGGTACCGCGCCACGTCTAGGCCAGCATAGTAAGGTACAAAGATTGCTGAAGCTTGGGATGAGTCTTTTGTCAAACAGTTGTATTGCTTCATTCTGTTGTGGAATATGACCTCTAACAAGAACTGGTTTGTAGAAAACCAACCAGTATTTGAGTAGACTCTCTCAAAATTCGGTAGATGGGGGCCAAGACCAGAGTTTGATGCAAAATCACACATATTAGTCCAATTGCTAAGTGAACCACATTTCTGCAGCAAGTCCTTGTAAAATTTGCTAGGGATGTCATGGACATAAATGTATTTACCTAAGCATGAATCAGAAGTAGATTCAACCCTTTCGTCTATATGTTCCTCTGGATCAACAGACTCAACCAAATTCTTATCAGATTGAGCTTCATTCTCAATAAGATCACGTGCCTGATCATTATGGTCATGAGGCTCTAATTCCTTCTTAGAAACTGAATGTTGCCCGAAATTTTCAATGCCATGTTCTTGAATACCGAAAACATCTTTGGTTCTCAAATTAAAATCCCCACTTCGGTCATTGAAAACAACATTAATATGATGGCCTTCATCTCTCAATTTGGTGCTACTACTTTCAGTAATTTCTTTAGGCAAAGAAACAGAATCAACAGAACCAGAATCTTTGGCGACATTGTCAGCAATGTCAGGGTTGTGATTGCCTAACAGGGCAATCAGGTTCTTCCCCACCATGAATTGTGAGTGATACACGCAAAGCAATAAAAACCACAATAAAAATGAGGCACATACAAACCAGGATTGGTTGCGGCATGCTGCAATCTTCATGAAAGGCCTTCCCATATTGTCACGAAAGGCCCTCATTCGCAACTTTCTTCGATTAATCGTCGTAATTGTCTCCCTTGTGTTAGTCTTGGATCAATGAGAATTAGAAAAGCTCAATGCAACATGTGACAGAGCAAATAAACGGAACCAACCCATGTTGCTTTGAAGAAAACCCAAGAGAAAAATCAGAACATTTAATCTTGCTTGATTGAAGAAGATGAACATGTTTATTATGGAATCAGAGGCACGAAATTAAAATGCATGGGATTGGAAAAGGTATGCATGGGTTGCTGGAGAAGCAATTAGTCTCAGGATTTCTTTGGAAAATGGATCGAAAGAGAGAGAGAGAGAGAGAGAGAAAGAACGAGATCAAATGGAGGAAGTCGTTAAGCAATTCAAAGGCAACTTTGTAACATTCTAAATATTACCTTGCTGTGCTATGTATGTATCTGTTTGGAGAATCACAAAGAGCTTAAATTACTGTCCGTTGGATCCGAACCTTGGGTTGGTAGTAACATCAATCTAGAATCTACAATGCATACATTTTATTTATTTATTTTTATATTTGATCAATCACGTCCGTTGGATCCGAATCTTGGGTTGGTAGTAACATCAATCTAGAATCTACAATGCATACATTTTATTTATTTATTTATTTATATATTTGATCAATCAATACTTTGTATTTTTACTTTCTTTCGGATCAGAATTGGCCGATATCGAAATTTTCTATCCCAACTTCCTCACGTACTTGATATGGAATTCGAATTGGAAGTTGAAAGAGAGGTGTTTTGGGAAGTGAGGTATTCTCTTGCACTTTTCAAACCCAATAATTGAGGTGATATCAAAACAATGCTATCTCCGTATGGAAGTTTTTCTCTTTCGTAGGACCATTAATGTATCATCAATTATGTATATATACATATATCCCGTCTATATATATCTTCGTATTTAGGTCTTGAACAAAAGAATTGCCATTTGATTTCTATGCATTTTGTTTTACAATGTGTTGACACCGTAACTGACCAAGCAACTAGAAGACTAGAAGGAACTCTAAGCAAAGCAAGAGGAGTCCCACATCGGAAAACAACAAGAAGTGAAGGCTCCCTCTCACCTATAAAAGCATACCACTCTCCACTTAAGGGGGGATAATTGGCTGGCAGTTCTGTTTTGTTCTTAAACCTGCAGATATATTTAATTTGAAATGTCAAGGATATATGCATGTCTTAATCTCCAGGCAAAAACAAACAACAAAATGATAGGCTATTAGGCTAGCTCAAGCCTTGGGGAATTTGCTAAGTTGGCGTGATGGGAAGGTTTTGCACATTAGGGTAACCTTTTCCATTATTCAATGTCATTAATTATTTGGGGTGGTTTGTAAAGCTCGTGAGCTCGTTTACAAAAAGTTTATTTGATTTTAAATACAAATTGTTAAATAAATTGATACAGCTCTGAATTAAATAGTAAGATGGCAATCATACTTTGTAGCACACGACAAATACACAAAATTACAAAACTGGCGGTGTAAACAAACAAAGAAAATCAAAGAACAAAGAAAAAAGGTAAAAGTTTGGGCAAAAAAACAAAAACAGAAAAGAGAAAAGGTAAAAGGAAGAAGCAAACACCTGGTGCAAATGTCACGTCTGTGATAATTGAAAGCGGCAACAAAACAGAGAAACAGTCTGTGTCATTTCCAAAATCTTAAAACCAAAGCTAAAACGTTTGTTGTGACTTGTGAGAGCAAACCAACTCAACCATAAAGCATTCACATTCCCTTCCAAACCAAGAAACATACAAGCACAACCCAAAAGAGAAAAGGAAAGAAAAGAAGAAGAAAATATTCAAAACCCATTTCCTTCCAAGTTTGTCCTACATTTTGATCTCTTCGAGATCATAATCGAATCAAAAACCCAAATGGGATTTCTGGGTTTGCATCAATATCTATGATTAAAGAGGAAAAAAAGAAAAAAGGTGAGATTTTTATGGAGAGGGACCAATCTGCTGCGGCGAGCAACTTGGAGATAAAGGTGGTCCGTCCACGGCGGAACAACAACGTGGTGCACCCTGCGGGCCAAGCTCCGAGGACGACGGGAAGGCGGTCGTACAGCAACTACAACCCGTTCAAGAGGTGGGTCTCATGGCTGGTCCCGTCGTTTGTGGTGGCCAACATTGTCGTTTTTGTGGTCACCATGTTCGTGAACGATTGCCCCAAGAACTCGGCCTCTTGCATTGCTCGCTTCTTGGGCCGCCTCTCTTTTCAGCCCCTCAAAGAAAACCCACTTCTTGGGCCATCTTCAGCCACGTAAAGCTTCTCACTTTTTTCAGTATCTCTTTTAAAATATGTTGGTATTTGCAGTTCGGTATGCAATGTGTGTTTTGGCATTTATTTTAAAGAGTTATGTGAATGCATAATTGGGTGTTTGCATGTGGGAACTTTGAAAGTTTTAGTTGTTGATGGTTATTTGGTGAATTTATGAGGAAGAGGAAGTGGAATTGGTTTTGATATGAAATCAGAATGGGAGAAATTTACCTTGAAACTATGAAAGTTTGGAGTTTATGTTGTTATTACAAATGTTTTGGTGAAACATTTGCTATGAGATTTGAAATTTTGGATGTATAGATACATTTTTGAACTGTATGAAACCTTGGTGTATGCTGGAACAAAGAAAAAAGGGTATTAGAAAAGCTGCAAGTAGAGAGTCTTCTTTGTCAGCTTGTAGTGAACTACCCCTTGATTTGATTGTTGAGTTTCTTTGTAATATGTTACAAACTTTTTACATTATTGTATTTTTTTAACAATTTAGTTTCAAAGTTTTTATTTGACTTTCCTTGCTCTGTGAGGCCAATGACAAATGATTATGATAAAATGGATGTATTTTGCCTTCATCTCTCTTGTAAGAGGGGTATGCATTCTTCGAGGATTGGGAGTGATTCTTCTTAAGCTGTTTAATGCACTAATTCTAATACGCACCATCCTAAATCTATTAACTGCTAAAAGTAGCACTTGAAGGGAGAGCTATCTTCTGTGGGTCAACAGGTCTTAGTTGTATCCACAAGAAAAATGTGCACATCTAACTTCTTTCCCATGTTTTTTTCATCCTTCAGATTAGAAAAGATGGGTGCTCTAGACGTGCAGAGAATGGTTCATAAACACCAGGCAACTAATTCTAATACGCACCATCCTAAGTCTATTAACTGCTAAAAGTAGCACTTTAAGGGAGAGCTATCTTCTGTGGGTCGACAGGTCTTAGTTGTATCCACAAGAAAAATGTGCACATCTAACTTCTTTCCCATGTTTTTTTCATTCTTCAGATTAGAAAAGATGGGTGCTCTAGACGTGCAGAGAATGGTTCATAAACACCAGGCATGGCGGATGATCTCATGTATGTGGTTACATGCTGGAGTTTTCCATCTACTGGCCAATATGCTGAGTCTTGTATTCATTGGTATTCGGCTTGAGCAAGAATTTGGATTTGGTATGCATCTGGCTTTGCAGCTTCATGTGTGTTGTCATGGATGTTTAGCCACATTCACAAGTGTTTGTAGTAAAATCGAAAGCACATGACAGATATTACAAGAGAAATATTAGTTACTAAATGAATTTGTTTTTTCAGAACTCTAGAAGCAGCTACCTTGAGATTAATCTGCAGATGATTCCTGTGCATGAATTCATTGAATTGTTATCCTAGAGTAGTGGTCATGCGGTGCTGGTTGCATTATAACTTACATCATTATGTTGATAGGTTTGCATGGAAATAAGAGGAAGTTTTATTCAGCGGTGAGGTGAGCAAAGAGAGTTGATACACCTAAGATGGGTTCCGGAGAAACATTCTTATGATATTGGTTTTTTAGGCTATTCAAACTGTAGTTTAGACATAGTATTCCATTTTACAGAATAAAACTGCTTGATATAAAAACTGAGAGGTTGTTTCGATTTTTCCATCGCTTATGTGGGAATATGGAATGTTTTGACTATCCTATAGGGTAGACACAGTGCCTCAATATTTTAAAATATTTCAAGATGCCGCCTATTTGGAAAATTTGAAAGAAAAGAAAGTTGGAGCTGGGTAATTGAATAGAAGAAGATGGAAAATAATCTACTCATGCACAATTATTTTAATGAACAACAGTTTTTACTTTTTGGTTTGAAAATCTAATGCTTTTCTGATTTGTTCTTCTACAGTTCGAATTGGTTTGCTTTATGTCCTGTCTGGTTTTGGCGGGAGTTTGCTTTCATCTCTTTTTATTCAATATGGTATTTCTGTTGGTGCTTCTGGTGCACTTTTTGGTCTACTTGGAAGCATGCTATCAGAGATCATAGCAAATTGGACAATGTACGAAAATAAGGTAAATAATGTTTCAGTATGCTCAATGATTCCCTTCATAGTATATGCACTACACTTTGATCTTACAGTTCAGATTTTTATGCGCAGTTAGCAGCATTGCTTACTCTCATTGTCATCGTCATTGTAAATTTAGCAGTGGGAATCCTCCCACACGTGGACAACTTTGCTCATATTGGAGGATTTCTTTCTGGATTTCTTCTTGGATTTGTGTTTTTGATCCGCCCCCAATTTAAATGGCTTACCCAAAGGAATGCTCCTCCTGGACATGTTTCAACTCCAGTTAAATCTAAACACAAGACTTATCAATATGTATTGTGGGTTCTCGCTCTGATACTATTGATTGTTGGGTAAGCTCCTCCTTGATCCCTGAAATTCAATTATTTGACTTCATATACCTAATTGATTCCCTACATGAGAATTTGAAAGGCACATTTGATGAGTGGATGTTTACAATCAAATCAGGGTACTTGATTTCATAGAGATATGTTGTGTCCTGTAATCTGTGTTCATCACTGTCACTGTTGATAATCTCAATATCTGCTTGTTTTCTGTATGTGTAATACTGATTGGTCACGTTGATGATAGTACTATATAATAGTGGGTTCGTCTTCTTTGTTGTTTTGTTATTGGAAATGGAAATTCATTTTCATCAGTATATGCGGGCATTTTGTCACACAAGTCTTATGTTTTTTTTATACAGGTTTACTATTGGCATGGTTACTCTCCTTCGAGGGGTCAATCTGAATGATTACTGTTCCTGGTGTCATTATTTGAGCTGTGTCCCTACCTCAAAATGGAGCTGCAAGTCACAACAAATGTATTGTTTGGTAATTGATGCTGCACTTTTTCTGTGCATATTAACTTCCACCTTAGTATTTGACAGATAGAAGTAATTGGTTCCTTATATGATGTGCCAACGTAGTGGTAAATAGAAGAGAAATTGTAGACCAGACAGCTGTTTTAGTGCTAGTAAATATATCCTTATATCTTCTCTTCTTTCCCTTGTGGAGTTTTATATGGTTGCACTCAATACTTTAGTCTCAATATGCCATTTTAAGCTAATGTCATCAGGAAACTTAGTTTAAGAAATGAACTCAAGAAATACTCAAGAGTTCTCAGCTCTCGTGTCTGCTTCACTAAAATTATGATGAGATATGTGGGCTCCATGTAGCCAAACTGCATTCCTCAATGTGACTTTTTGTTATACTCCATGATCCATTATGAGTGTTGAAAATGTTTTCTGAATGGAGTTTTTGAGGGTACTGAATTGGAGATCACCTAAATAATTGAAAATCAGGACATATCAGAGTGAGGGAGAGATTATATATAGAGAGCAGGAAAATTAATTATATACTAACTTGTTAGTACTGTAAATTGGTTTTGTACTGAGATATTGTTCTGTATATGCATGTGTGCAACAAACCTTGCAGTCCAGCCAGTTAGGAAATCAGCTGAACTTGACGTGCGTAAGCAACGGGAGAAATGGCACTTATTCATTGCTGGATGGCAACCCCACCCGGGCTCAACAGCTATGTGCTGAGCTTTGCAGTTGACATACATGTACACAGCAAGAGATGATAGAATGTTGATTGATATGAGTCATTCTTATATCTGTAGAGAATATTTCTTTTCTTTTTTTTGGTTGGGTAAGAGTAGTCTTGTGTATTCACCAAGTAATGGTTATCGTTATCATTATTCTTTTCATTCTTTTATTGCTTCTGTACTCTTATTTTTACTTGCTGAAAAAGAGGGTTTGTAAATACAGATAGGGATGTACTTATTGATGGCAACTTGGAGTGAAAACAGCCAGTGCTATTTTGTGCTACTTTCTCCCTTTCTCTTTTTCCACCTCTGGCAATTTAAAAAGACTAAAAGAAAAAAAAACATTACTGGACTTCAAGTTAGAACAAGCCCATGGGCCATGGCCCAAGTATGTAGATCTACTCCAAGAAGATTGTAGATGAAAACTTAATTAACGTAGTCCCCTTACAAGTGTTATTGTTAATGAAAATACTGTAAAACTTTATACTAAAAAAAACAGATTCTTTATCTTCTTTTTTTTTTTTTTGGGTACAGAGGGGGGCTAAAGCCCCAAACCAAAAGAAACTAAACTGAAACTAGACGAGGTCTAGCAAGACCTCGAACATCATCACCTAAAATGGGACTAAGAAAGGCTGGAGCCTCCTCAAACACATGGAGGCCCAGACCAAAATCATAACTCTTCGCAGCCAAGGCATCCGCAGCATAGTTTTGTTCACGGAAAATATGCTTCACAGAGCAGCACCAATCCTCATGAATCTTCATTTTGCAACAACTGATAATACTAAAGAGAGGGTGTGTTGACACAGTAGGACTTTTTAACAAAGCCACAGCAGAAGAAGCATCACACTCAATCTCCACCATGCGAAACCCAGCATCCCAAGCCATATTAAGCCCCCAAAAAAGCCCCCATAACTCAGCCTCAATGATGGAACCATAGCCTAGATTCACAGAGAAACCCTTGATCCAACTCCCACAAGAGTCTCTTAACAGACCCCCAGCCCCAATAAGACCAGAGGAATTGATTCTGCTACCATCAGTGTTGATTTTACAAACACCAGGAAGAGGGGCCATCCAATGGAGATAAACAACACTACGCTCAGGGAGGAAAGCCATTGGATTAATGAAAATACTGTAAAACTTGATACTGAAAAAAACAGATTCTTTATCTTTCAGTTGTTAATGTCGAGTGCAATAATAGTTGGATTCATGATTTTTTTGTAAAGTATATATATATATATATATATATATATATATATAT
>NW_018922629.1:105602-121825 GCF_002207925.1 Prunus avium
TTTCACTAAACTAGACCTGGTTGATGAGAATATTGGGTTAGAAAGTATAAAATTAATTCAATGATGTGTTTGGCGTTATACTTAATTGGATTATGGTATTACATGGGTAAGTAGGACTAGACATAAACCCATTAAGCATAATTTCAACTTTTTAGTGGGATACATAATCCAACAAAATTTACATAACACTATTACATATAATCCAATCCAAGTTGTCGTAAGCCACCAAATATTTGATTAGAATCGTGAATTATACTCGTCACCAAATGGGGCTTTTCTAGGAAGACCAGTCCGTTAGGAAATTCAAACTGGGTGGCCTCAGCTTCGTTTTCCATGTTTGCTTAGGTTCATAAAATTGCGCGCGTGTTAGTTTTGCCGTCGACTCTGAGTCTCCCTCCGTAGCTCTTTAAATTGGCACTCAGCTTCGAAGTTAACATTTTGCTTGGTAACGTGTTCAATGGAGACTTAAACCTTCACACTTATGTCAAAAGGGCTTTGCCTGAGCAAGTTATGGAGATTGCAAATCCACCACTTTTTGAAGGAAACACCAACAAAACTCCCAATCAATGTGGTGCAGGAGTTGAAGAAATTGAGGTGTGCTTGAATTCAATATTTAGAATTGGAATTGCATGTTCTGCTAAATCTCCAACAGACCGTCTAAGGAGTATCAGTGATGCTGTTTTTGAATTGCATTCCATTAGAGATGTTCTCCTTGGATAGAAACTTTTATGTGCCGCCAGGGAAATACTCTTGTTGTTGCTGCTACTTCTATTGGTGTATTTGGGCCTGGAGCCCCGCAAATGTGATCAAATTTATCAAACTACTGCATCAATTTTGTAGGCCTGCATATTATTGGAGTCTGTAGGCCTGCCATAGTTCAACTTTGTTTCTTGGGCCTTTTACCGTTTTCTCTCCAAACAAAGAAAATGTTAAAATTAATGCACACTCGTGTCTTAAATAATATAGAAAAATCTAGAATAATGGAGAATGAGCAAACCGACTTAGCAAAGTCGATGAATCCAAAATATCATATGCTTTAGTATAAAATAATCAAAGTGCTGTAATATTATAAACTAACCGACTAAGCTATGTTGATTAAAACTCCCATATATAGGCTTATTTCCTTGACAAATATGTAAGCTGAAAACTACCAGCTGTCCTATATCCCACTAAGTCCTCTATATTTGATTAAAATTTTTTAAAGCATGGTATAAAAAGAAAAAAATAATATGATGCAGACAAATATTAGTTTTAAAGCATGTAGAAAAAAAAAATTTGTTTTAAAGCCAATAAAAAAAGAAATGACAAAAAAAGAAGTGGAATTATCCAATGGGAAGGGACGGGTGGCTGGGGGGAGATGGATATAACTTATTTTGTTTTGTTTAGGCTCTTCTTTTTAAGTTTTGCTTTTCTCTCTCATACTTTTGTTCTCTTTACGAGTTGTGCAAGTTCCAATTATTGCCTATTTTATATTTGGCAATTGCCATTGATTACAATTGACAGTATTTGAAGGAAATGAAGTGACTAGTGGAAGATCTTATTTATAAATCAGTTTGCCATGCCTTCATAATCAAACTCAAAATGGGGGTTTTGGTTATGAAACTGATTTTATTAATATACTCACTCGTGAATGGAGCATTGTTCGTTTGCTCCATGCATTTGAGAATGGGAGGCAACGAGACGGATAGGCTTGCACTCTGAGACGGACCTACTAAGGCGCAAGGAGGTGCAACTGCACCTCCCCTCGCCGGAAAAACCATTGTAGGTGCTTGAAATTGCCCCTTTACTCAACTGATGTACAGATTACCTTATTTCCATCTTCAACATTTAAGTAAATGTCTTTGTCCTTTTACTTTTATTTATTTTTATATTACTTCATTTACTTAAGTTTACAATGTAAATAAAGAAGTACCCCTATTTGGATTCAAATAAAAATACTAGAAAATCAAATTCCCACCAAATCAAAATATGAAAATTCGGTTTTAGTGCAAAATACGATTTAGGCTAAAAATGATGGCTCATTAAGTCAATATATACTTCATACTAAAATCTCATAAAATCAAGTTTTCTTATTTGATGTGTATGGAACAAAAGCCGCCAAAAATTATCTTGAGAAAATGATTATTCCGAAAAACCATTTTTCATACTTAGTCAATATTGCACCTCCGCTAAAAAAATTCTGGATCCGCATTGCACTGCTAGCCATCAAAGCTCAAATAACGCAAGATCCTCATAATGTAACGAGCTCCTGGAATGAATCCATTCACTTCTGCTTCTGGCACGGTGTCACCTGCAGTCGATGACACCAACAAAGGGTCACGAGTCTAGACCTCCAATCTCAAAAGCTGGCAGGGTCCCTATCACCACACATAGGAAACCTAAGTTTCCAAAGGGAGCTAGAACTACAAAACAACAGCTTCAGCAACAAAATCCCTCCAGAAATTGGGCATTTGCGTAGATTGCAGGTACTTTCTCTACACAACAACTCATTTAGTGGCCCTATTCCATTCAACATATCATATTGCTCCAACCTCATCTTCATGAATTTCGGTTTCAACGGGTTGGTCGGTAAAATTCCATCTGAATTTGGCTCTTTGTCGAAGCTTCGACAATTTGTTCTACAAGCTAATAATTTAACAGGAAAGATCCTGTAGAATAAACTAAAAACTCACACTAGCAAACTCACAGACAACAAACAGACCAAACACCAAAGATGGCACGCAGATGAAAACCAAAGAAAACCAAGTCTGTAAACACACCCTCAATGAACTCACACAGACTCGGAAGAGAATAGAAGGAAGAAGACAAAAGGAAAAGCTGATAAGCCTTGTTCAATAATGATCAAACAGCAACAACTACAAATACAAGTAGAGGCCACGCCTCTTTTGAGAGAGAGACAGACCTTTCAGCATACACAATAAAAATATCCTAGAGACAAGAGAGCGCACTGCCCACAGCATGCCTAATACAAACTTAGCCACAGTAGCACCACTCCTTGAGCCAATAAACAAAACATATCCTACATAAAGCATGGGCATGCTTTTACAAAGTGAATAAAATATTAAATGTGGCTTTGAATTCGGTGGACTTGGTTTAACTCTCAACAGATCCCTCCTTCCTTGGGAAACCTTTCGTCTCTCGAGGCACTTGCTGCATTTGAAAATAACTTGGTGGGAAGCATCCCTACTTCTCTAGGCCAATTGAAAAACTTGACATTTTTGTCAGTGGGCTTAAACAACTTATCTGGTACCATTCCTCCCTCCATCTATAACCTCTCTGCTCTTCGTTCTTTTTTCGTAAAATTTAATCAAATTCAAGGGAGGCTTCCATCAGACTTGGGAAAAACTCTTCCTAATCTCCAAATCTTTAGCATCGCTGGAAACCAATTTTTTGGATCCTTGCCTCTCTCACTATCAAATACCACAAGTCTACGGATACTTGAAATTCAATATAACAACCTCACAGGTCAGATGCCGGATTTCCGAAAGCTTCATAATCTATACAGATTCACCATTGAACAGAATCATCTTGGAAGCGGTACAGATGGTGATTTGATGTTCGTCTCGGACTTGACCAATGCCACAGAGTTAAAAAACTTGCTTATAAATGACAACTATTTTGGAGGATCGTTGCCCACATCAATATCCAATCTTTCAACCAAGCTTGAAAGGTTTTGGTTTTACAGAAACCAAATACATGGAAGCATCCCAACAGACATAGGAAACTTATTCAACTTGGAGTCGTTGGCAATGGGGGAAAATAGCTTGACGGGTAACATTCCCACTGAAATTCAGAAGCTTTCAAGCCTTCTGGAATTAGAGATTTCTTTTAATCCATTATCAGGAAGCATTCCGTCCTCTTTAGGAAATTTAACCAAGTTATACAGACTCGACTTAGGAGGAAATAATCTTGAGGGCGTCATCCCTTCAAGCCTGGGGAATTGCCAGCAGCTGATATTTTTAAATTTGGCCAATAATAAACTTAGTGGCGCAATACCTCAACAAGTTATTGGCCTTCCTTCCTTATCACAGCTTTTGAACTTGTCTAGGAACCACTTTACGGGTTCTCTTCCGATGGAGGTTGGAAAGTTGAAGAGTCTAGGTGTACTGGACGTTTCTAATAACATGTTATCCGGAGAACTTCCTAGTAGCCTTGGTTCATGTGAAAGTTTAGAATTCTTGTACTTGCAAGGCAACTTCTTCAAGGGGCCTTTCAGTGGAGCACAGGGAATAAAGGAATATGTCAGTGTGATCTCTTTATGCATGATTCTGTTTGTTGAGTGGAGTCCACGATGATATGTCTTCTATTAGTTTTATTGCAAATTGCAACTTAACGCCGGCAACAACAGTCGTTTGGGAATCTAGTCAAAATTATCTTTGGAAAAGACAGTACTAGGGACTACAGTAAAACCCCCCATCTATAGGATCAGCCCAAGTGCAAGTCCCCAAAAGGAGGATCATCTCGTAGCTCGAAATTAATAATCCCCTTAGTATTTTCCAGAGTTGCTCTTCTTGTAATAGTTATGGTGATGTCCTATTTCTTCCTCTGTTCGTCAAGAAGGAAAAGGAAAGAGATTCCATGGAGCACATTGGCGAACAATTTTTTGCAAGTGTCATATGTTACTCTCCTAAGGGCTACTGACGAGTTCTCTTCGGCTAATTTGATTGGTGCAGGCAGTTTTGGGTCTGTGTACAAAGGAATTCTTGATGATAATGATAAACATCAACTTGTTGCTGTGAAGGAGTTCAACTTGTTACACCATGGAGGATCAAAGAGTTTCACGGCCGAATGTGAGGCTTTAAGAAACATCAAGCATCGAAATCTTGTCGAGATTATAACTGCGTGTTCAAGTGTTGACTTTCATGGTAATGACTTCAAGGCTCTGGTTTACAAGTACATGGATAGAGGAAGCTTAGAGGAGTGGCTGCATCCTCCTACTGATTTTGAAGATGTAAGAGAAGCGCCCGAGAGTTTAAATCTAGATCAAAGGCTAGAGATTGCCATTGATGTTGCTTGTGCATTGGATTATCTTCATAATCATTGTGAAACACCGATAGTTCATTGTGATCTCAAGCCAAGCAATGTTCTTTTGGACAACGAGATGACTGGACATGTTTCTGACTTTGGACTCGCAAGATTTCTCTCCCAAGAAACTGGTATTAATGTTTCCAACAGTCACACAAGTTCCATTGGCATAAAAGGAACGGTTGGTTATGCTGCTCCAGGTAAGTGGTGTCCTTTTTTTATTTTTAAATCTTACAAAGTTTAGCTATTTTACTAACAATTGTGCTGATAATATCTTATGATGTTTCAATGGTAGAGTACGGTATGGGAAGTGAGGTGTCAACAAATGGAGATGTCTACAGCTTTGGTATTCTTCTGTTAGAGATGTTCGCAGGAAAGCGACCCACCGACGACGTGTTTAATGGGGACCCAAACCTTCATACTTTTGTTAAAATGGCTTTCCCTGAGCGAGTTATGGAGATTGCAGATTCAACACTTTTTGGAGGAGGCATTAACGAGAGAAGGGTTCAAAAGATTGAGGTGTGCTTAAATTCAATATTTAGAATTGGAATTGAATGCTCTGCTAAATCTCCAACGGACCGTCTGAAGAATATCAGTGATGCTGCATCTGAACTGCGTTTCATTAGAGACGTTCTTCTTGGATAGGAACTTTTTCTGCTACGGGTTTGTGTGATGGGTATATTATTTTTTATGTGCTGCTTGAGAAATATTCTTGTTGCTGCTACTAGCCTGGTACAGTAGATGGGAGTTCCGCTACTACTACGTCGTTTTATTTGTGTGTTTGTGCCTGAAGCCCTTAGAAATGTGATCAAAGCTATCAAACTACTGTATCTTGTGTAAATCTCTTATCTTAAATAAATCTGAAAGTACACTTGATCCTGTTGTTTGGTCCAAATACGTTCTCTAAAGACTATAACTGCCATTTCCTAAGCCCATGCCTATTGTGAAGCATGCTTGCAAATGGGTCCATCTTAGCGAAAAAGTGTTTGTCTGAAAAATCATCGTCCCCCTTATAACTTAGACTATCGATTGTATTCAAAAATTAAAAACAACAAAAATATAATCGCATACTCACATGAGCTAACCCATTGTGGCACTATATAGTTATTGCCCTATCTTTCATGATTGATTTTCCTCCCATGTATAATATAAAGGTGTCTTTATTCATCTTTTTAATTAATTAGGTATTGAAAAGGTTTTATGTTACTTTCGTTCAGTTCAGCAAAAAATTTAAGTTGATCAGTTCATATTCATTGTCGGTGTATTATTTTGGCTGGTGAAATAATGATGAAGGGAACTAATAACATATAGGTAGGTGTGCTGAATTAGTTTGACTGGTGAAGTAGGTGGTGAAGTAATGAAGGGAAGTAATAGCAAACAAACAAATAAAACAGAAAAAGAATAGCCAAAATATCTGTGTGACAGCCTCTCTTCCTTTCTTTACTCTCGTCGTCTCATGTGCTCTCACTTTCTTCATATATATAGTCTTTCTTCTCCTCCTGTGCAGCCTCTCTTGATCTTACCGAATACCCGAAAGGCAGAGAGAAGACACTTCCAAACCAATGTCAAGTGTATGATCTTACCGAATAACCGTTCTTTTTTATTTATTTATAACAGCCATTGAAAAATATATCCAATAACTCCCTCCGATTAATTTTCAGGTTGTCATTAGTTTCTTCAAGTATAGGAACTCTTAAATATGCAACTGGGTTGTTGGTTGCTTTTTGGCATGGGTGGTGTAGGAAAGGTATATATCTCCTTCTTTTTCACTGCCTCCATTGTAGCTAGTCTTCTTAAGCTGCTAATTAGTTGCTGGCAATTTGTGTTTATAAATTATCAAAGTTGGATAAATAAATCAAGCATATATTTTAACTAGTCTTATTGATCTTCCCTAGACAATTTCTTGTTATTGTTTCTCATTATGCTTGATTGGAGTGTTTACCTTGTATTCTCACATTTCTTGTGAAACAGATGGACCATGATTTGGTTGGTGCAAAGATACAACATGGTTGTATTTATGAAATAACACATTTTTATACTGGCCGCAAACAAAGTTGTTCCACATGCTGCACATTTGTTCTTCAATGCAAGAACAATTTTCACCAAGCTCTCAAGTGTTCACCCACAGATTCTGAGACATCAGTTGTATTTTCTTAATTATAGTGGCATTTTGGTTGAACTAAGCATTCTCCCTTCATTTTACATGTTTTTTTTTTTTTTTTCTAGTATTTTGCTTATAGACAAGTATGTGTTGACGTGAGTCTCCTAATTAATCAAGGAGAATTATTTCCTTGATTAATTAAGGGATTTACTTTCCCATTCCATGTAGTTGACAAATCTGTGTATAATTAGGAGATACTTTCCTAATTCCTGTTTGAACCTTATTCCTTGTAAAGCACTCTGTAAACACATATATATACCTCCTTATGGAGAAGAATATATTAATCTGAACATATTGAAAACCAGTATTCATATTTTAGCATGGTATCAGAGCAATCGATCCTAGGTTGTCTCTAAATCCTCGTATTGAATTTCTCGAAACCTGAATCCCTCGTATCAAATTCCTTGAAACACGAACCCGTATCCTCGTATCCTGAATCCTGAATCTTGAATCCCGAAACCCTGAATCCTGAATCCCGAAACCCTAAACACAACCCCGAACCCCTAACCTTTTTCCTTCCGCTGCCATGGATATCGTTTCCCAAACCACCGAATCCACTTCCTCATCCCCCCAAATTGTTACTATTCAGAGTGACAACGCTCCGTTTCCTACCGGCATCACCTTGACAGAGACCAATTATGCCTTATGGTCTCAGGTCATGGAGTTACGTATTGCTAGTCGCGAAAAATTGGGGTACCTCACCGGCGACACTCCGCACCCCTTTGTAGATAGGCTCTTCGGATTTTTTCTCGAAAATTGGGATTATAATAAGTCATTGGAGGTCAAAGTCCAGGGTCTGCAGGAAGAGTAGCCAATATTTCATCCAACTCAGTGACCTCTGATCGTTTTGGACTACCCGAATTATTCAAGGGAGGATGTGAAGTAGGCGGATTATTTGAAGGAGGGTTGGAACTAGCCGGATTATTTGAAAGTTGATTTGAACTAGCAGGATTATTTGAAGGAGGGTTGGAACTAGCTGGATTATTTGAAGGAGGATTTGAACTCTTTCTCTGAAAGTATCGTTCCATAACTGTATAGAGAGAGCTAAATAAGAAAAAAGAATTATTGTGATGCACACACACTTTGATGAAATTGGGTGATGTTAAATTGGTCTTTTATAAAGAGAATTCCCAATTCTACTTAATTAAGGAATTCCCAAAACCCAATTGAATAAAGAGAACTCCCAATTAAGTCCCATTTAAGTAAGGAAATAGAAGCCATTTTGAAAAAACCCACAAAAAGCCCACACACAGCATCAATTTCCATTTTTTTTAATTAAATTAAAAAACCCTGGTCCAAAACGACGTCGTTTTGGCCAGGTTTTTTTTTTAAAAAAAAAAAACAACCAGCGTGTTTTAAAACAGCCTGGTCCAAAATGACGTCGTTTTGGCCAGGCTTCGTTAAAAAAAAAAAGGAGAGCGCGCGCGCACCAGCAGCTGCGCAGCGCCCAGTCACTTGCGCATTTCGTCGAACACCTCATGTGCATCTCTGGTCTGAAGCAGAGGTGCAACTCCAGCACCTGTAATGGCGATTTCCAGCGACCGGAGGTGCGGGCGCGCCTCCTTGCGCCTACACAGGTCCGCCACTGGGTACAAGGCTTTAAAGCTAGAGTTGGATGATGGCTAGAATTGGCAGCTGTAGTTTTTCTTACTTAAAAACATAATTGGGCTGCTAGCTTTATATATAGAGTAGCTAAACCAACTCTCAAGGTTGGCAAATATCTAGTCAAGTCGGTTATTGCATAGTAACCGACTTTCCAAAGTGTTTTCCAGCCACTAGTTATAATATAAATCTAGAATTGTCTAGTTACAATACATTATATAATTAATAGGATGTTTCTAGTGTATAGCTCAAATTTGACTTGTCTTTTTCTCTCAATTTTTCTAGATTATTCTAGATTTAAGTGTGCATTACTTTTCAACACAACATATCATATTGCTTAAGCCTCACCTCAATGCATTTGGCTTTCAACAAGCTGGTGGGTAAAATTCCATCTGAAATTGGTTCCTTTCCAAATCTTCGAATACTTGTTTTAGAAGGTAATAATTTAACTGGAGAGATCCCTCCTTCCTTGGGGAACCTTTCGTCTCTCGAGCTACTTGATGTATCTCATTGTTTCCCTCTTTTCGGCCAAGGTGGCCGTTGGAAGGAACTTTTGGTCCTTCTTCTCTTGGATTGCGTAGGCGTGCCACCACCAAGCCACTGATTGGCTCGAATGGAAAAGGTTGGATTGTTAAGTTCGCGCTTCTGACTTCTAACCAGCCGATTGATCGGCCAAGCAAGGAACCTCCTCTTGGCCTAGGTCCTTTCACTTCCTCGGGGTCGAGGATGGTTAGGTTTCGTATGGGTATTTTAGTATTTTTTGAGATTTTAATGATAATGATGCAAATTAAATTAAAAGATGCGATTGAACTTAAAGACAAGAATTAAAATGCAATAAAGTAAATCAAAGCAATAAATAAACATAAATTAAACGAAGAACGAAACAAGAACGATATAAATGATAAAGACAATAAAATAAAGCAATCTGAAATTAATATAATCTTAAAGAGAATTCGATAACAATTAAAAATAAAGCGATAAGCTTGAATCTTAAAACAACGTAAAGGAAAATGCAAGAAATTAAACTTACACTAACGAAAGTGAAGAACTGATCTAGTCTACTTGCTTGGAAAATAAAAACCTAGTCTAGGGATAAAAAATTGAAAGACAAAAAGTAGGTTTTTGTGTCTGATGTCGGGGTCTTTTACTCTTTGTCTAATGTAGTTTATATAGGGGCATTCGTTAGCCCATGGGCTGGCATTAAATGGCCAAAGGTCAACTTCGTTCAAAATCAGACTAAAAAAAAACATTACTGGACTTCAAATTAGAACAAGCCCATGGGCCGTGGCCCAAGAATGTAGATCTACTCTAAGAAGATTGTAGATGAAAACTTAATTAACGTAGTCCCCTTACAAGTGTTATTGTTAATGAAAATACTGTAAAACTTGATACTGAAAAAAACAGATTCTTTATCTTTCAGTTGTTAATGTCGAGTGCAATAATAGTTGGATTCATGATTTTTTGTAAAGTATATATATATATTTACTATGAAATTGAGTTTTAATGTTATGTTTAGTGTTTAAGATTGGATTATGAGGTACAATTGGGAATATTAGGGGTTTTTATTTTTGTCATAATTAGGAAGCGGGAGGGGTTTGTCTCACATACACGCTGCCAATGTATTATTGAGCTTCGAATTTGAGAATACTGGTTTGTAAGTCAAGATCATTTTCCACTAAATTAGACCTGGTTGATGAGAATATTGGGTTAGAAAGAATAAAATTAATTCAATGATGTGTTTGGCGCTGTACTTAATTGGATTATGGTATTACATGGGTAAGTAGGACTAGACATAAACCCATTAAACATAATTTCAACTTTTTAGTGGGATACATAATCCAACAACATTTACATAACACTATTACATATAATCCAATCCAAGTTGTCGTAAGCCACCAAATATTTGATTAGAATCGTTAATTATACCCCGTCACCAAATGGGGCTTTTCTGGGAAGACTAGTCCGTTAGGAAATTCAGATTGGGTGGCCTCAGCTTCGTTTTCCATGTTTGCTTAGGTTCATAAAAATTGCGCGTGTGTTAGTTTTGCCGTCGACTTTGAGTCTCCCTCCGTAGCTCTTTAAATTGGCACTCAGCTTTGGAAGTTAACATTTTGCTTGGTAACGTGTTCAATGGAGACTTAAACCTTCACACTTATGTCAAAAGGGCTTTGCCTGAGCAAGTTATGGAGATTGCAAATCCACCACTTTTTGAAGGAAACACCAACAAAACTCCCAATCAATGTGGTGCAGGAGTTGAAGAAATTGAGGTGTGCTTGAATTCAATATTTAGAATTGGAATTGCATGTTCTGCTGAATCTCCAACAGACCGTCTAAGGAATATCAGTGATGCTGTTTCTGAACTGCATTCCATTAGAGACGTTCTCCTTGGATAGAAACTTTTATGTGCTGTCTGGGAAATACTCTTGTTGCTGCTGCTACTTCTATTGGTCTATTTGGGCCTGGAGCCCCGCAAATGTGATCAAATTTATCAAACTACTGCATCAATTTTGTAGGCCTGCATATTATTGGAGTCTGTAGGCCTGCCACAGTTCAACTTTGTTTCCTGGGCCTTTTACCGTTTTCTCACCAAACAAAGAAAATGTTAAAATTAATGCACACTTGTGTCTTAAATAATATAAAAAAATCTAGAATAATGGAGAATGAGCAAACTAACTTAGCAAAGTCGGTGAATCCAAAATATCATACGCTTTAGTATAAAATAATCGAAGTGCTGTAATATTATAAACTAACCGACTAAGCTAGTGAATCCAAAATATCATATGCTTTAGTATAAAATAATCACAGTGCTGTAATATTATAAACTAACAGACTAAGCTATGTTGATTAAAACTCTCATATATAGGCTTGTTGCCTTGACAAATATGTAAGCTGAAAACTACCAGCTGTCCTATATCCCACTAAGTCCTCTATATGAGCTTTGTACCTTTTCTCCTCCATTCAAATAAAATTACTTTGTTATTCTTTCAAAAGTTCTATATTCATAGTCAAGCTATTGTCCTAAACACTAAAACCAACCATTTTCTAAACCTCTTCTCCCATAAACTAACAAAAAAAATAGTATTGAAGCTTAATTGTCACTGAATAATTTTACTTCTCTTCACATCCGTCATGAACTTTGTTTAATCAATTGAGAGGGGATTCAAACTTCAAATCTTTTCCTAAGAAAAGAAGTATCACTAAATTAAAAACTAATTGTTACTTCTTAGAGAAATTAGTGTTTAGTTTTATTGCAATTTGCAACTTAACACTGACAACAACAGTCGTTGCCGTTTGGGAATCTAGTCAAGTTGTCTTTGGAAAAGATAGTACTTGGGATTAAATATTTATACAATTTAGTGTGATCCGGTTTGTCTATAAGCCAGTTCGGTTTTCGGTTTTGGAGTGGATTTTTTTTTTTGAATTTTTTTTCACAAAATCCAACTAAAATTTTGTTTTTAGGACTTAAAAATTCAGTGATTAGGCCTAGAAAGATAGGTGATTTGGAGTTGGGCAGGAAAAGATTAGTTATGGGTTTAGAAATTTAGCATTAGGGTTAAATATTTTATTAAAAAATTAAAAAACACACAACCAGCCCGATTTGGTCCAGACTCCAGTCCAAATTTTTCACCGGTTGAAGACTTTTCACCTTTCTTCTACAGACTTATGTCATATCCACATGTTATCATCAGATATGTATTCGTATTTTCATAAAGTCTATGGTGTACGAGTCTTATATGGTTTCCTTCAAGCAAACCAACGTCTGATTGGTGCCAGAAGAAATTAACCACTGGCCTTTATCATACGTACGTATTTCTTCCACCACACGTTGGTGGAAATGTATTGTTGCTGGGGCTGTTTCCACTCAGTTTCCTGGGGTCATTTTGAACAACCATACAAGTACAACAAATAGTGGTTGCGAGAACAGTTTTCCTCGAAGGAAGAGGAAATGAGGTCGTCTCAATTTGGAAAAGCAAGTCAACATGGACTAATTTGGCATTTTCCGTAGATTCCACGTTTTACGTTTAGATAAACCCCCATCAGCTTCCAATCCAATGACAGCGTCTGCGTGATGTATGACTAATTCTTTGCAAGTGACTAATGGAAGCAAGTCAAAGTTTTGAGTCTTTGGAAAGCAAGTCAACCGTGGCTGATCGTAATGACCGGGAATTGGTTAAGCGCATTACTCAATCTTATTTATAAACCAGTTTGCCATGGCTGATCATAATCAAACTCAAAATGGGGATTTTGGTTATGAAACTGATTTTATTAATATACTCACTTGTGAATGGAGCATTGTTCGTTTGCTCCATGCATTTGAGAATGGGAGGCAACGAGACGGATAGGCTGGCACTGCTAGCCATCAAAGCTCAAATAAAGCAAGATCCTCATAATGTAACGAGCTCCTGGAATGAATCCATTCACTTTTGCTTCTGGCACGGTGTCTCCTGCAGTCGACGCCATCGCCAGAGGGTCACGAGTCTAGACCTCCAATCTCAAAAGCTGGCAGGGTCCCTATCCCCACACATAGGAAACCTAAGTTTCCTAAGGGCACTAAAGCTCCAAAACAACAGCTTTAGTCATGAAATCCCTCCACAAATTGGGCATTTGCATAGATTGCAGGTACTGTATCTACACAACAACTCATTTAGTGGCCCTATTCCATACAACATATCATATTGCTCCAACCTCATCTTCATGAATTTCGGTTCCAACGGGTTGATGGGTAAAATTCCATCTGAATTTGGCTCCTTGTCGAAGCTTCAAAGATTTTTTTTACAATTTAATAATTTAACAGGAGAGATCCCTCCTTCCTTGGGAAACCTTTCGTCTCTCGAGTTACTTGCTGCATTACGAAATAACTTGGTGGGAAGCCTCCCTACTTCTCTAGGCCAATTAAAAAAATTAAAATATTTGTCATTTGGTGCAAACAAGTTAACTGGTACCATTCCTCCCTCCATCTATAACCTCTCTGCTCTTGATTTTTTTTCCTTAGTAGAAAACCGAATTCGAGGGAGTCTTCCATCAGACTTGGGAAACACTCTTCCTAATCTCCAATTCTTTAGCATCGCTGCAAACCAATTTTTTGGATCCTTGCCACTCTCACTATCGAATGCCACGAATCTACATGTAATTCAAGTTCAGTATAACAAGCTAACGGGACAGGTGCCGGATTTACGAAAGCTTCATAAACTATATCGATTCGCCATCGGAGCTAATCATCTTGGAAGCGGTACAGATGGTGACTTGAGTTTTCTCTCAGACTTGACCAATGGCACAGAGTTAGAATTCTTGGGTATTGAGGCAAACAATTTTGGTGGGACGTTGCCCGCATCAATATCCAATCTCTCAACCAATCTTCAAACGTTTAGGTTTGACAGAAACCAAATACATGGAAGCATCCCAACAGAATTAGGGAATTTGGTCAACTTGGAGTCGTTGTTAATGGGGGGAAATAGCTTGACGGGTAACATTCCCACTGAAATTCAGAAGATGTCAAGCCTTGTGGAATTAGATATTTCTATGAATGCATTATCAGGAAGCATCCCGGCGTCTTTAGGAAATTTAACCAAGTTATACAGACTCTCCTTAGAAGGAAATAATCTTGAGGGCGTCATCCCTTCAAGCCTGGGGAATTGCCAGCAGCTGATATTTTTAAATTTGGCCAGTAATAAACTTAGTGGCGCAATACCTCAACAAGTTATCGGCCTCCAGTCCTTATCACAGCTTTTGAACTTGTCCACGAACCACTTTACCGGTTCCCTTCCGACGGAGGTTGGGAAGTTGAAGAGTCTAGGTGTACTGGACGTTTCTAATAACATGTTATCCGGAGAACTTCCTAGTAGCCTTGGTTCATGTGAGAGTTTAGAAGTCTTACACTTGCAAGACAACTTCTTCAATGGGTCTATTCCCTCATCTATGATTGGGCTAAAAGGCATAGAAGAATTAGACCTTTCTCGCAACAATTTGTCGGGTGAAATTCCAAAATTCTTTGGGGGCTTTGTCTTCTTGAAGAAACTAGACCTATCATTCAATGAATTTTGGGGAGCGGTACCAAGTGGAGGAGGTGCTTTTAAAAATGCAAGTGCGATTTCAATTACTGGCAACACCAAGCTCTGCGGGGGAATTGCTGATCTCCAACTACAAAAGTGCAAGTCCAGAAAAGGAGGATTATCACGTAGCTTCAAATTAATAATCCCGTTAGTACTTTCCGGAGTTGCTCTTCTTGGAATAGTTATGGTGATGTCCTATTTCTTCCTCTGTTCGTCAAGAAGGAAAAGGAAAGAGATTCCGTTGAGCACATTGGCAAACAGTTTTTTGCAAGTGTCATATGCTACTCTCCTAAGAGCTACTGACGAGTTCTCTTCGGCTAATTTGATTGGTGCAGGCAGTTTTGGGTCTGTGTACAAAGGAATTCTTGCTGATAATGATAAACATCAACTTGTTGCTGTGAAGGTGTTCAACTTGTTACGCCATGGAGCGTCAAAGAGTTTCATGGCCGAATGTGAGGCTTTAAGAAACATCAAGCATCGAAATCTTGTCGAGATTATAACTGCGTGTTCAAGTGTTGACTTTCATGGTAATGACTTCAAGGCTCTGGTTTACAAGTACATGGATAGAGGAAGCTTAGAGGAGTGGCTGCATCCTCCTACTGATTTTGAAGATGTAAGAGAAGCGCCCGAGAGTTTAAATCTAGATCAAAGGCTAGAGATTGCCATTGATGTTGCTTGTGCATTGAATTATCTTCATAATCATTGTGAAACACCGATAGTTCATTGTGATCTCAAGCCAAGCAATGTTCTTTTGGACAACGAGATGACTGGACATGTTTCTGACTTTGGACTCGCAAGATTTCTCTCCCAAGAAACTGGTATTAATGTTTCCAACAGTCACACAAGTTCCATTGGCATAAAAGGAACGGTTGGTTATGCTGCTCCAGGTAAGTGGTGTCCTTTTTTTATTTTTAAATCTTACAAAGTTTAGCTATTTTACTAACAATTGTGCTGATAATATCTTATGATGTTTCAATGGTAGAGTACGGTATGGGAAGTGAGGTGTCAACAAATGGAGATGTCTACAGCTTTGGTATTCTTCTGTTAGAGATGTTCACAGGAAAGCGACCCACTGACGACATGTTTAATGGGGACCTAAACCTTCATACTTATGTTAAAATGGCTTTCCCTAATCGAGTTATGGAGATTGTAGATTCAACACTTTTTGAAGGAGGCACAAACGAGAGAAGGGTTCAAAAGATTGAGGTGTGCTTGAATTCAATATTTAGAATTGGAATTGAATGCTCTGCTGAATCTCCAACGGACCGTCTGAAGAATACTGAGAAATATTCTTGTTGCTGCTGCTAGCCTGGTACAGTAGATGGGAGTTCCGCTACTACTACGTCGTTTTATTTGTGTGTTTGTGCCTGAAGCCCTTAGAAATG
>NW_018922632.1:0-19919 GCF_002207925.1 Prunus avium
CTCCCATAACCCTGTTTGGCGACCAAATTTGGATTGGTCGCAAAAGATTTCGTCGTGAAAGACCTTTTTTCTTGTAGTGAATTGTATAGAATATACAACACTGATCTTTTCATAAGCATTGACAACATTGTCATAATCCATGCTACCCAATTCTGT
This sequence comes from Prunus avium, assembly GCF_002207925.1. The sequence continues at coordinate 157 of NW_018922632.1, forward strand.
ATTAGAGGTTGCATTCAAGTCCTGGACAAGTTTTGCCTGCATTCCTTTGAAGAGTTACGAGAAAATAATGACAAAATTTAAAATTACAAAGCCAATGAAATTCTAATAAAAGAGAGATAAAGAGGGGTTCACACAGTACCACAAAGTGAACAGAAGGACCTACTCTATCAACAGCATCCAGAAGATCACAGATAAAAACACGTTTATCTAGATCAGTAGAAGTAGGGGAGATACGGCATTAAGAATTTTATTTGTAATCTCACTCCCCAATACTGGAACAATATCACGAATTACTTGCACCACTTCAAAACAAAAATCTGCAAGGTAAACAGGCACAAAGGTTGGAGAGAGAGAGAGAGAGAGAGGCGTGCGAATGTGGGATTGTGGTTTGGGCATTTAGTTTTTGGTGAGATTCTTTATTTATTAGACCTTAATAAATATTTGAGATTAAAGAGGCAAGAGAGATTACGTGCTCGTTTGGCATTGCTTATTTAGGGTGATAAGTGATTTTTAAAAAAATTTGGGAAGTCCAGCCCGTTTGGTAAACTGTGAGAAAATCACTTATTGTTAAAAATTGCTGTGAGAGAAGGCTATAAGAGAAAACATCTAATGAGGTGCTTTCATTTTCTGATTATGCAGGAATCAGTTTTGAAGAGGCACTGGGTTTAATGATTATGCCGCAATAATTTTTTGATTATGAGGAAATCAATACCAACAACACTTTTAACAAAAAGTTTACCAAACGCCAAACTGCTTTCTTTCACAACTGATTTATCTCACAGCAAATCTGACAGCGATTATTTTCACAGCACAACAATGCCAAACTGGCCCTACGTCTTCCAGCCAAAAAGTTGGAGAGAGAAAAGTTTTCTTTTATTTTTATGAGAGAGAAAATAAAATTAATGATTGTCTATTTAAAAAAATTAAAACTACTTGCCATGTAATATTTAATCTCAACAATTGAAAGTGGAGTAATCTAATGGCCCAAAAATTGTGTCAAAACTTGTGTCAAAAACATAGTGCCACGGATCCGCCCCATATATATATATATACAATATAGCCGGTCGGCTATACATTTTCAGTATAATATATTTAAAGCGTATAGCCTCGCGGCTATACTATGTTGTGTTTTAATTTTTTTTTCAAAATTAATCGTATAGCCGCGCGGCTATACGCGCGGCTATACTAAAAAAAAATTCCACTTTTGGAGGTTTTTAAAACAAATGAAAATCAATATACCACTTTTGGATGCTATAAAACAAATTCCGTCATATTAAATTTTTTTAAAGGATTAATGCACTGTCAAAAGTAGGGGTGGGCATGGTTCGGTTTGGACCGGTTTTTGCCTCAAATTAGAACCGATCTGGTACTATTCATTCAGTTTGGTTCGGTTCGATTTTAATAAAAAAATTTCAAATACTATTTGGTTTGGTTTCGGTTCCGGTTCAATTTTGAACCGGATTATATAAATTATTTTTTAATACAATTTTCAACTGAAATTTTATTTTTTTACTTGAAAATTAACAAATTATTCAATTTCATATAAAAAAAATATTAAAGCTAGAAAAGAGAGATATTTTGAAATTGAACTTGGATAAATATTAGTTATGAGATTAAAAATATAGTATTGAATATAAATAAATATTGAAATTATATATTTTTTAATTTGACCGGTTTGAAGACATAGAACCGGAAGCCTATTTTTCTCATTATTAAGAACTGACTTTGCATGCTTTTAAATTAAAAGATTAGATATTAAGCAATTCCATTTTCTGGAAGCCTAATGCAAATGACAATCTTGAAATTTTGGAGGTTTTTAAACAAATGAAAATCAATAGACCCCTTTTGGATGTTATAAAACAAATTCCGTCATATTCAAAAAATTTAAAGGATTAATGCACTATCAAAAGAAAGCACAACGTTGATAAGACCACATTTTTAACTGAAAATGTAAGTGCAATTCTTCAAACTAATACTCCACTCAAGCCTAAAGATCCAGGTTGTCCCACAATTTCATGTATTATTGGGAATTTTAGCATTGGGCAAGCTTTATTGGATTTGGGTGCTAGTGTTAATTTGTTGCCTTACTCAGTTTATAAGCAATTGGGTCTTTGTGAATTAAAACCCACCTCAGTCACATTGCAATTGACTGACCAAAAAGAATAAACTATTTCAATGTAGCTGTACAGAGTTACCAAAAATCATTACAGTCCTGCAAATGCAATGCACCAAAATAAGAACAGGGAAACCAAAAAGAAAAGGATGGAAACAAGACAATAGTATAGATTTTGATCCGCAGACCTCTGCGTGAATCAACTGGTGCCAATTTCAATCTCCATATTTCAAGAGAAAAGTAATTGACACATAAATGCCTTATCAAGATATGACTTTTTTTAAGCCTTGAAACCTTCATCAATCTATTAATCTGGACTTATCTATCCAAAACTTATAGAAGCATAAGAAAACAAGACCCAGCGTTAACTAGATCGCAGAACATAAACCCACGTAGACCAAAAGTCTCTAGGTGATTATGGTTACTGTTCAATTAACTTGTAAGATCCCACATCGACCAACGGAGAGGGGGTTGATGTGCCTTATATGTACATGCCCGCATCCATCTAGCACGAGGCCTTTTGGGAGCTCACTGGCTTCGGAGTCATGAGAATTCCGAAGTTAAGCGAGTTGGGGGATAGAGCAATCCCAGGATGGGTGACCCACTGGGAAGTTGCTCGTGAGCTCCCAAAAACAAAACCATGAGGGTAGAGAGGGGGGCCCAAAGTGGACAATGCCGTTCTACGGCAGAGCCGATCCCGGGATGTGACATAACTAAAGAGTAAAGCACAGCCTTTCAGGTTTCTCCTTACTCAACACATCTAAAACAACATATGACATATCTTCTATTACAACTATTAATATCTTCGAATGTATTTCTACTCGATCCTTATTCTTCGCCGCGACATTTAACTCATTGTCATATATATTACTAAACTTTTCCATTTTACCTTCGTTAGTCTACCAAGTCGTCATTCAATTCAAACCTTGGTTATTTATGCCTAGTTGTTTAGCAAGTCTTTAAATGAAAATAAAGTATACTAGCCCCATAAGAGGAAAACAAAATCTTGGGATAAAAACCATTTCAAGCATAAGAATATAATAGACCATGTATTGCAAATTGCAATCATTTGTGATAAAAACAATACACGATGTAGACATCAAAACGATAGGATACATGATGTTTACGGCAAATGACATAAAAGAGCACTCCTTTCTCTTTTGCTTTAACTCTAGAGTACAATTAACTATGCCTTCTCTACTGGTTTCAAAGGGTGAATCTTGACAGAAAAAGAACCATTATAAGGGTTGTAAGTAAAACCAGAATTCCTATCGCGTTTCGGGCACTCAAAAGGCAAGTGTTCACCTCGCTTCTCACAGATTGAACAATACTTGATACGTGCACGTCCTAGGCTTATGCCACAATTAGCACAACGTGAGTCTCTAAAGAGGCAGCCACATACGAGACATGTAACCACACAACTCTCGCCAACAATTGCGTTCTCTGGGACTTCATACATGTAAGAGCATAGTTGCGTATAGTGGTCACCCACCTTTAAACAATACTTACATTCACCTGTGTGCAATTTGTAGATCCATTGTTAAATACATTGAAAGCAAAATAGAAATAATCATTTTTTTTAAGACAATGAATGAATGAAGATGATAAAACCTAAAAATTAGTACTAGGAGCACAGTGCATAGAATAACGACAAATACGTATAAATTATGTCATAAGGGAGAAAAAAATGAAAAAAAAAATTGTAAATTTAAAATAGAGAAGCTGCAGTCGCATCTTTTTTGTCCCTAAAGTCAAAAGCTTATCAATAAGATTATGAGGGAGGAGGGGGGAGGTTATCGCTTACCAATAATATAGTTATAGACTATCGCTTCTATTTATAAATAAAAAAAATATTCCAAAAGCATACCAATTTCTTCATCCTCTGATTCTTCAGTCTCTGATTCTTCATCATCCTCTGATTCTGATTCTGATTCTTCATCATCCTCTGATTCTTCAGGCTGTGATTTTTCAGGCTTGCTCCCTGTTCCCATGCAATTATACATTGTTAAATACAAAAGCAAAAAAAGAGAACATCCTCGAATTTCACCAACAAAAATAAAATAAAAACAACATGCCAACAACTTCAATTACCTCCCATAAAATAAAAGAGAAACGCATAACACAATTTTGTTTGTTTGTTGAGAAATACACTCGATTAACCAAATGGAGCAAGGAACTCATAAATAATTTTACTCTAAAAGTATTCCCAAATCAAATAGAACAACATGACTGAGTGGAGGCAAGGGTTCTGCCCCTGCTAATTTTTCATACACAAAAGTTGTGGCATAAAATTTAGAACCCAAGTAAAAGAAAAAGGAAAAGCATACATACCGATTGTTGGCGTATTGAGGGGGATCATAGCTGGCGAGAAAAGGTCCTTTCCGCCGCCGTCCTTATCGATCACCTCCGACTGGGAATCCAGTTTTAGGGCCTCCATACATGAGACGTTGTCCATGGTTTTGTTGTGTAGAGCTTGGGGTTTGGGTTTAGGGTTTGTCAGAGAAAAAACAAAGAGCTTGGCTTTAGGGTGAATTGGGGGAGAATGAAAGAAGGCGATTCTTACTTATTTCTTGTATAGGCGTGGGTTGTGTTGTGAATTAATGACTAACTCACTGCCCTTTTAAGATCTTGTTGTTGATGGACTTTAGACAAAGAACTCAATGATAGATGAGTCTTACACACACACACAGAAATTAACCAAGCACAAATGACACAAGTGTTTATAGAGGTTCAGCAAATTGCCTACATCCTCTTTGGTGATCACCTTGAGAAATTTCACTAATGAAGATAGGTTACAACTTTGGTTTACAAAGGAAACCCCCTTAGAACACTACCCTCACAATCTGTTTCTCTCACACCCTTGCTCAACACCTTGATACACTTAGAGAACTCTCTTGCTCTCCCCTTGGCTTTTCTGAAACTCTCACAGAAAAACTACAACTTCTGCACCAGCCACTTCCTAATTATCCAACTTGTTTTCTCCTCTTGTGTTATCTTACTTCACCCCATTTCCTACACAAGCCAATAGACAAGAGATAAGATATCAGCTTGTCCTCCACGTTCTTCCCTTTAGTCACCACTTAGACTAAATGTCAGATCAAGTAGGTAAATAGAATCCAACTCAGCCACCTCCCACTTACACCAGAAAATGGAGAGTGATATCTTTGAAATAAGATAACCAATTAGCCATGAGTGCTCTCCCAACTTATCCAGCACGTAGTCAACATTCAATTAACTCAGAAGTGACCCACAAAGCTTCTGAAATCATGTGGAAAGCGATAGCCATCGAAAACACAGTTGAAAACACGTAAGGAAACGTCACAGCACGACTGGAGCGACCGGTCGTCAGGAATGGGCGACCGGTCGCCAGAAGTTTTCTCTACAGACTTCGAATCTGCTTCTCAGCGACCGGTCGCAAATGTCTGGCAACCGGTCGCTCGTGCTTCATGCGACCGGTCGCAAAGAACTGGCGACCGGTCGCTAAGAACTGGCGACCGGTCGCTCCTTGGTTTAGCTCCAGACATCAAATCTGCCAGAAAACGACCGGTCGCAACTTCCCAGCGACCGGTCGCTTTTAGGCAGTTTCAAATACTCCCTTTGAGCGCCAAAACCTTTGTATCCTTTAGGTGAGCCATTTTTTCCAACAGGTTGAACCGACCATATAAGTTTTGAATAATAAATTATCATTAAAAACTAATGAACCCGAATGCACGGATCTTTAATAAGCATGGCATTAATTTCTAGTTTTGATTTTCCGATTTGGTTTAGGGGATTATCTTTTTCTCAGCTAGAGTAGGAATATTGTTTGGTGATTTTGAGTCCCAAATAAAGGAAGTTAATTAATGTAGTTTTTCCTTTGTTTTACGTTTCCTTTTCCCTTTCTTTAGTTTGCGCTAATACTTCATTGAGTTTGAGCCCCACTTCCGAAATTTGTGACTCTTTTTTCTTTCTTTCTTGTATTCAGTCCATCTAGGGCCACATATTAGATATTGCAAGAGATTTTTTTCCTGATTGAATAATAAATTATCATTAAAAACTAATAGACCCTAATGCAGGTACGTATCGGTGACGTCTTTAATAAGCAGGGCATTAGTTTCTAGTTTTGATTTTCTGATTTCGTTTTTTAGTTTTGTCAACTAGATCCTCCAAAGTACGTAGCTTTTCAGTAATCTTTTCTTTTGTTGTTTTTACTAACAAATAGGTAAGATTCTATTGATTTCTTTAGGTTCAAGCATGGAAAGTTTTAGTTCAGAGAGTAAGATTCGTTTACTTCCTAAAAGAATATCTCTCCTCTATAAAAGAATGGATGCCCCTCTTAAATGTTTGAACTTTTTCAAACTCATCTTTATTTTTCAATAACAAATTGGTGATTGCAGCCGAGTTGAACTTTTGTTTTGCATTATGGCTGAGGCATGCTTGGAGAAAACCATGGTTGAGGCATGCTTGGAGAAAACCAACGAAGAGTTCAAGGTTTGTGACTTTACCACTATTTTTTTTAATTCTTTTTCTATCTTAAGTATTTTTTATTATAGTGAAATTAATCATACGTACTTACTTATGCATCCGTATCTCTTGAACCCAAATTCTATGCGCCCTCCTTGTCCCCTACCTATACTTTTGTCATCTATCCATCTAGTTAACCAACTAATAACTCTGTTAACTCATATAAGAAAATTAATAAAATAATAATTTTAAATAAGATTCCTCAATAGTATAAGTTCTGAATCCAAATTTATCATAATCAATAGCAGGAGAATTCAATCTAAATTTAGCAGATAAATCTTTTGAACACAAAAACACCAAATTTGTACTTTCCTTTGGTTTATTCATCTGTTTTATGTTTCTTCGATCCTATCAGTTTATTAATTTGTTTTTATATGTTCCTGTTTCTTCATCTGTACTCTGTTATGTTTTCCTATTTAGATCGGTGCACTAGATACTAAGTTATATCAGGTTTTGATAAGAGTTTAAATTAAGTTGTATCTTGAGGCCCAAAACCTTGTGAGATAAGGAACGGTTTTGAAGCCTATTAAGGGGTCCTATTTATTTCCTTTTATGCGTGAACGGATCTGGTGGGCTTGGAAGATTAGTCAAGTCGGCCCTCGAATTGTTGGGACTAACCTTGAAGATTAGTCATGACAATGGCAACTTCATCCTTCAGCTCAATCATCTCATAGCACCAGCAGCACAACACTACTCAACCAAATGCAGTGATGAAATATAAATTTAAGAAAGGATCAATTTTCTCAATTGATCATTCTCGGAGAAAATCAATCTCAAAATCTGTACTCTAAATCTAGAATGATATATATGTTTTAGTACATCTAGACGCAGATTTAGTGAGCACAAGCAGATTTTATGAAAAACTGGTTTTTTCCTAAAATCTCATAAATGCAACCTCACCACCCTCACAAAGAAAAGGATTGTGCCTTCAAACATTCCAAAAGTGCAAGTTGTATTTTCCAAGTAGGTGACGGCTGCTTAAAACTATTGCCTCCTTATAGCAAGGGGAATGAAAGGCTGCCCTAGGATAAAAGTAACATATGTCAACAGTGTATTGGCTATCAAACAAGACAAAGAGAATTTTATGGACAAAGAAGCAAAGGCTGGTAGAAACGGTAAAATTGTATCATTGGGATGACAGATCGTTCAGGTGGACCATTAGCACGTACGGAATGAAATGCAAAGCATGATTTTACCTTTATTGAGTAACGCCAAAGCCGCTTTGTTGAGGATTAGCCAATCAAGACAGTCTTTTTGTGCGGACCACAACAAGCCAACAACCTAAAACTAATCTAAATCCTTTTTGAACAAGCTTATTACAAAAAGTTAAACAGAGGTCAAGGAAAGCTAAAAACTAATTAATTAAAACTTTACACTATAGAATATCAGTTTTTAAAAAAGGCTTAATATCACAAAACATCCCTAAAGTTTAAGAAACTATCAAATTGCATCCTTAATATATTTTTTTTTTTGTCATTCGTGGTCCTCAAGGTTTGTATGTGTGATCACAAATGGTCTTTGCCGTTAGGTTCCGTCAAAAACTCCTTTAATTTGCTGACGTGGCATATATATAGGGTTTAGGGGTATTTTGGTCCACTCGAGCTAAATTCCTCCCAATACACCAAAATTTTAACCCAAAGATGCAAATGTTTTCGAAATTGCTCCTAAAGTGAATGGAAAGAGCTTCAGCTTGTGTTTTACTATTAGATGGCTTGACTGAACTGAAATAACCTTCCAAGTGATGGGCATGTGGTCAAAACTCCATAGGAATTGGGGGAAGTGACATGAATTGAAACATGTCCTTCAATTGCTCCGAATTGAAACTACAATGATAAAATTGAAATTACGGAAACCAAAGTACCAAAAAAATGAAGGCTTCTATTTGTGCACCAACTTAAAATAGTATGAATAAAGTTCAACTTAAAAAATGAAGGCTTCTATTTGTGTTCCTATTTGAGCTTACTCATTGACCATTAACAAAACAAAATTTAAAACTCACTCACTTAGCTCAAAACAAAAATAGACCATTTACCATATTAAAGTTTTTTTTTATAAATAATAATTATTACTATATACTAATTTTTCTTAAATTAAAATTGGGCATGAGTACACAATTTGTGCATGTGACAATCTCTTTAATTCTCAATCCCAAAATTTGTAAGCGTCATAGAGTCAGTCCCACTGTTTCTTCGAGCCCTAAGCCCAATTGACGCAACTATCATGCCCAAAAGACTAAAATACCCATATGCTCAACTTTAATTCATAAATCAATATTCACTAGCCAGCCACAGACAGACCCACGATAGAGGAATTAATCGGAGAAAGAAATCAACGGTGAGAGCGCACTTCATTTACGCTCACCAATTTACCATTTTTCTAATTTTATATGTAAAGTCTTTTTTAGAAGGAATATATTTTTGAAATATAAAAATAAGAAGTAATGGAAGTTTTATAATAAAAATACCCACACGTTATTTTATATTTTTTATATTAAAATTTTACTTTTATTCTTTTATTTCATATTACTTAAGTCATCTTCTTAGTATTTTATTTTGAAAGTTTCCCTATATTCTTTGGAAAACAAAAGGTTTCCTAAATTTAAGAACGGGACTGACGTATTAAGGGATTTTACTTTGGCTTAAAAAAAAATCATAAAATCAGTATTTAATAACCCTAAGAGCAGCGTTCTGTTTAGGTAAAGCTTCAAAAATAAGCATCGCTACAATACACGCCAAGCCCTTAACCGTAAAATCCTCCCGTCTTTTTCCTACCCCTTGACCGTGATACGTCACTTTTGAAGCCAATCGGTATGTATGTTTTTCCTTTTTTGTTTAAATTAAGGATTTGTAGTACGCGATACGTCACTTTTTGTTCATATAGTAGAATTTCGTTTTGTAAAATATCCTAGTTCTATTTGATTTGAAATTATGTTTGAGTTCGTTGCTCCATTTGGTTAATTGGGTGTATTTCTCAACAAAATTTGTGTGTTGTACTTCATTTATCTTTTATAAATTTCTACTTTTTTTTTGTTTGAGCTTTTCGTATTGCCATACAACAGAGTGTTCTTTTATCATACAATGTGGCATGTTATATTTGTTAAATTATGAGACCACACATAAAGATACAAATGAATGCACCTAATGAATGGTTCGTATTTCCAATCTAACACTTTTTTGGTTTTTGGGTCACAATGTCTACTTATTCTTACCTCTCTCTAATAATCCCAAAAATTTATAAGCATCACAGAGTCAGGTCCACTGTTGTTCGAGCCCTAATCCCTATTGACACACAACTATCAGCCCCAAAAAACTAAAATATTTAGGAGGATGACCAGCTATGCCTATTGTTCGAGCCCTAATCCCATATGCCCGACTTTAATTTCATAAATCAATATTCACTAGCCACAGACAAACTTCGTTATTTTACCTTTTTTTAATATTAAAACTTTACTTTTATTACTTTATTTCATATTAATTAAGTTATCTTGTTTTAGAAGTCTAATTAATAAAGGATATTTCTTAGTATATATTTTCAAAGTTTCCCTAAATTCTTTAGGAAAAAAAAAGGGTTCCCTAAATTATATATGCCTCTGTCTTTAATTATATATAATAGTCTGTCTTTTCGTATTTTTTTTGTCTCCATCTCTCTCTTTGTCTTTGGTTTTTTGTGCGTTCAAGGCTCATAATTTGGTTTTCGCAGTATGGTGTCATTCAAAGAAAATTTAAGATTTCTCTCTCAAATGTTTTTCTACCCTTCTCTTTTCGCCACAGAATTTCTTTATGGATTCATTCAAGAAGGTTGTTTTGTTTTTCCTAATATAAACTTTGGTCATTAGCCGTATAGTTCATTTTTGCAGTTACGTTCCTGGCTAAAAGAATTGGAACATATGGGGTAAAGCCTCAATCATCATGAGGGCTTATTGTATTGATTTATACAGTATTACAGATAGAGTCTTATAGCAAGTATGATAAGAATACAATGTAATCAGATAACCAAGAGGAATCCCAAATGGGATAAACGTAAATACAAGATAGAGTCCTGAGGACAATAGTCATCTAATACACCCCCCAAGCTGACAGGGGAGGAACGCACTGGAAGCTTGGAGGTCAGCAGTTGGAAAAGTGGAAAGACAACCCCTTCATAAAAATGTCGCCAATTTGGTCATGAGTAGCAAGATAACGAACGTTAAGCTCCTACCGCACAACTTTTTCACGAACATAATGATAATCAACTTCAACATGACGAGTAAGCACATGGAAGACGGGATTGGAGGCCAAGGAGATGGCGCTAATGTTGTCACACCAAAGTGTAGGACAAGAAAGAGAAAACTGTAGATCACGAAATAGTGCATGGAACCAAGAAATCGCAGCAACAGTATAAGCAAGTTGACAGTACTTGGCTTCGTCATAGTCCGCATTAGAATTAAAGACAGGGAACCAGGTTTATAGAACAAGCCATGAGTGCAAGTACCATTAAGATAGCGAAGAATACGTTTGACAAAACCCAATGAGCAAAGGTAGGTTGGTGCATAAATTGGTAGACGTGGTTCACAGTAAAGGCAATATCAGGGCGTGTGAGAGTGAGATATTGCAAGGCACCAATGACACTTCAGTACTCAGAGGGATCATCCAATGGAACACCATCATGGAGGCTAAGACGATGTCCACTGGCAACAAGTCCTGCATCTTTGTGTGCACCAACAAGTCCTTTATTAATTTGGATTGAGTGAGAGAAAGCCCGTTAGGAGTGCGAAGAATTTCCATGCCTAGAAAATAATGAACAGGGTCGAGGTCCTTCATGGAGAAGAGACGGCTCAAGTCTTGAATGAGTGTGGAGATATGGGCTGGGTCATTGCCTGTAATTAAAATGTCATCAACATAAATTAATAAATAAACTCGAATGGACCCATTAAGATAGATGAATAAAGAAGAGTCGGCCTTGGAAGCAGTGAAGCCCAAATCTTCCAAATGAGTGGAGAAACATTTAAAATTGGACAATTTTGAAAACATTAGGGTGTCTATTGATGAAATTGATACATCGAGGCCCATATTTAGAATGGCCTCAAATCTTTAGGGAGTCTTTTGTTGTTAGGTCTAATAAAAATGGGAGTTTCACTAAAACACCCAAAATGGAGGCTGAAATTATAAAAAAACCCAACACCCAAAACACTTTATAAACACACCCAAAACCTATCATTACACACACTCAAAACCCATTTATAAACACACCCCAAAAATATACAATTGTTGATTTTGGGGTTGATTTTGAGTGTGTTTCTATGTTTAAATAGTGTGTGAGTTTTTTTATAAATACATGTCTAGGATTGGGTTTATTTATAATAATCTAAATAAAGATCCCCAGCAACCACGTCCCTGAGATCGCCGCCAAAGCCCCTCCTCCCCACTTTCTGCCATTGTTCTTGCTTTTTTTAGGGTGGGTTTATGGTCTTTAAGGAATCATTTAATTTCATAGGAAGGTCAGGAAGTCTAAGGTTTTGAGGAATATGATAAGTTTCCAAAGTCCTACAAGGTATATGGCCGTTGAGATCTTTGACAAGAAAAGCAAATAAGGTAGGTGAATAGGAATCCAATCTTGGTTGCATAGCCATTAACATGTATCAATAGCCGAATCAATTTTTTTCTATTGACTGTGAAAGTGGAATGATTGTTGAAGAGACGAAGTAGTCATGGCAGACGATGGGTGTGGGTGGGGGTTGAGGGGTTTGTCGATGAAGTAGGAGGGGTTTGTCGATGAAGTAGGTGGGTTTTGGGGTTTTCTTCTTTATTTTTCTAATTTTTTTTTTAATCTCTCTAATTTTATTTTTTAAGAGAAAAAATGAGTGTGAATCCAGTTGTCACAAAATTATACACGTTGCAAATTTTTAGTGGAAGTATCACATGGTAAATTAAGATTACTACTTATGTATTGTGAAGTGCAAGTACCTATCAATTGAATTCACCAACAGATTCAAACGAGTTAAGTTTTGTTCAAGAACTATACGACTAAAAAGTGCATTCAATACATGTAAACTGAAATTCACAAACAAATCCAAAGAAATATACAGCGCTTGAAAGTTGCTCTAAAAAAAGTGCATATAAAAGCTCCCAACTTCAGTACATATAATTTATAAATCTTCAGCATGGACTCTACTTGTACAAGTCTATTGGAATTGTCAAAGCTACATACAATACACCTCACTTAGGATTCCTAAGAACAATGATAACTGAATCCCCACGGAGAAACATCTTGCTGATGATAATCTATCCTTCCTTTAACGGATTGGGCCTTTTTTCTTGCCTTTTCCAGTATAGCCGCGCGGCTATACTATTTAAATAATAAATTTAATAAGTATAGCCGGTCGGCTATACCCTCTAAATAATATAATTAATTTTAAAAATGAGTACAGCCGCGAGGCTATACTGTTTATTAAAATAAAATTTAAAAAGAACCCTTCTAGGCCGCCTAGGCCGCCGATTTTTCGAAAACTTGAATGGCGTGTTTTTTTTTAGATTTCTTTTTTCCTGGCGGGTCTGGCATCTCTGCAAATACTCAAAAATGGAGATCATCCCTCCTGTTGGTGATATGAGATATGAATCATTCTTGGACAAATCAAAGCAAGACATAGCCTCTTCTTCAGGGTTGGTGCTAGGAAGGTCATTGTTCATCAGCTCTAAGCCACTCCTTGGTTTCCATAAATTAGGGTGAACCTTGGCATTCAATCAATATCATCAGAATCAAATGACCAACTATTGCTCCGATTTCAATTTCGAAAGGAAAGAGAGGAGAAATCTGACAAGCAGTAAGATTTACTGTTTTTTTTTTTCTCCTGTTTTTTAGCTGGCATGTATGTTTGGTGACTTAATGCATTATAGAATGCAGTGTTAGTTATTCGTATAGAATGCAGGCTCAGAGTTATAGTTTATAAGAAATTATGATTCTTTGATGTGTTAATAAAATATTAAGCATCTTTATTCATAATTTTGTCTTTTGGCAATGTAGGTTTTTCTTAATTGAATATAGGTCCCTCTGTAGTTGAGGTGTTGATAGTCAGTTTATGTGACTTCTGATCTCATGAGTTTGATAAGAGTAGAAATTGCCCTGCTTTACTAATGCCGGTTACGAGAAGTTAATCCTATAGACCAAAGAAATACTGTTTGAGGTTTAGCAAGATTTAATTTTAAATCTGGTTATTTCTGCTAAATCCTTTGATTGGCTTTTCAATGCAATTAGTCGTATGTGTTGGCGAGTCCTTACTTAGTTAGGATTTTGGTTCCTTACAATGTTAGGATTTTAGTTACTTACCTATTTGTCTAGTCCAATTATAATTAAGATTTATTTCCTATTATAATTTAGATTTATTTTCTATTGTAATTTAGATATATTTCCTATTTTATTTAGGGTTAACACATCTTTATACTTGTATAAATACCTCCATATTGGAGAAGAATAATAATATGAGCATATATGAGCATATATGAATATTTGCCCTACTTTGTTTGACTATATGGCATACAGTTCATATTCAAATTACATAGGTATTTTATACAAGCATATACATTTGGAATTATATGAACTTGTCTACAAAACAAATATTTGAAGCAGATTTGGGATCTTTTTGGATAAACAAATATACAAACTGAAATTTGGTGCAACCTTAATGGAGACTTGAGAATAAACTTTGAGTTAAAACTGGTGGGACTAATGTGATATGATGATGAACCGAAATCAGTTATGGAATTTTAATACTACATCTGATCTGCAAGTTAATCACATGATGTATGCATTTTGCAGCTTCAGTAGGACCTTTCTACAAGGAGATCCGTTTCTTGGAATTTTCAGGACTCTTGATCTTTTATCCCCTCTGTTGGTTACGTTGATGGTTCGTTTTCTCTATGCAAAGGAGAATTTGCAAGGCATACAAAAACACCACAGCACAATGATGTGCCATGCTTAGTTTTTTTTTGGCGAGGATGGTAGAGTGCCCATGTGAAAAGTTTGACACAACAGGTTCCTTATGCAACAACACATATAAAAGCGAATCAAGAGATGATTGCAGGTCAAAGCCAAAAAGGTGGCAGGCCTCTCATCTCTGTTTTACATTTGTGATGTCGCAACTACCGGACGGTCATTCCTAAGGGAAAACCTCCTAGAGATAGTGTGACCACTTGAAGAATATACTTAGCTTGCAGAATTTCCAAAAAGAACCTTATCTTTCTTGAAATCAATTGTAAAATATGAAGGCTCTTTTTGAGCATTTGCAATGCAAGGAAAGTTAAAATTGATACACAATTTGTATAGGTTAGTATCATACACTTGTGAAGGGGCGGTGACTTCATCTTTATATGAAAAAATAAAAATAAAAATCATGGTGAATCATTGAGTGGCCTGATCCCTTTTTGGGTGCCTTTTGTTTTTAATCCCGAAGTGAAGAATTAAAAAGCCAAATGGTTCCTCAAAGAGGCCTTGGTATGCCCTGACCTTGGGATGGGGTAGTCTCCTCTCCCCCTAAACACAAGCTAGTTCTTTCACTTCATATACTGCAAGGTGAGCCTTGTTTATGGCAAGGAGGTGCAGCTCATTCTGGTGAATTTGGATGTAAGTATCTTACAATGATCTCAACTCCTTCCCGTCTGGAATCTGCAACAATTTGCTTCTCTATTTTTCCCACACAAAAATCAGCAGGGCCAAAACAACGTCGTTAAATAACAGAAATCACATTAGAGTAGAATCCATGTATGAAAGTAATATTGTAGTTTCCAATATGCATCAGCACCGGAAGAAACTAGTACATTTAGACTGTTCGAGAAGGCAAGGCTAGTGACTCTTTTGGAATGACCCTCAAGCTTCCTTGTAACCTGCAAAATATATAAATCAAGGCAATGACAAACTTTTCGGGTTTGCTTCATCACAACATCGAGCATGATTTATTTTTTTACAAGAACAAACAAACTACCTCGTCTGAGTGGAGATTGTATATTACAATCGTGGAATTGTCATGCCAATAGCAACTATACCATCATCTCGGGAGTGAAAAGCAAGACATGTTGCCACATGTGGCGGTGGCATGACTTTATTCATCGTCTGCGTTTTTACGCAACAGATTTTTATGAGTACAATGAGTTAGATCATGAGAAATTTGCAAACAAAACCTAAGCATATTGACAAACAAGATTTGGGAAGTTTTGGCTGGGAATAGAAAATTTCAAGAATACTATTTATGTTGGGTTTACCTTAAATGTTGTCATGTCAAAAATGGAGATCATCCCTCCTGGTGACAGGAGATAGAGTCTTCAGGGTTGGCGCTGGGAAGGTCATTGTTCATTAGCTCTAAGCCACTCCTTGGTTTCCATAAATTAGGGTGAACCTTGGGAGTTGCCTGCGTTCAATCAATATCATCAAAATCAAATGACCAACTGTCGTTTTGGTTTCAATTCGAAAGGAAAGAGAGGAGAAATCTAATAGGAAGGAATTATAAAGCATGTCATTCTTTACCACTCCACTAGAATTAAGGTCATGTGGCCATTTCTAGAGAAAATGAATGCCATTTGATGCTAACACCAAAATGGTCACCTCCATTTGTGTATACCAGCCTTGATATAATGAGAAGCTACCAAAACATTTTAAAGGCGAAATCTGAAACTTAAATAATAGATATTCCCCTGCTTATATGCTCCCAATGCATAGGCAGAGAAAAACTATATATCAGTTTTAGAATTAAGAGACCTCATATTGAATTATTTATTTTTCTGTGTCTGAAAGATAGAGTACCTTCAGACAGAATTGCAAATTGAAACTTAAATATAGTAAAGCCGAGCGGCTATACTACTTATTATTATTTTATTTTATTTTTTTGAAAAAAATAAGGAACCGCCTAGCCCGCCGACTTTTCGAAACCTTGAATGGCTTTTTTTTTTCCTTTCCAGATTTCTTTTTCCCTAAGAGCAACTCCACCCATTTGCCCCTTGCCATGGCAAGGGGGGGCTAGGGCAGCCACTATTCACGTGAATAGTGGTTGCCCTTGCAAATAGTATATTTTGTGTTTCCACCTGTTGCCATGGCTAAGGGCAATTACTATTCATTTTTTTATTTTTTTCACAACTTTTTTTATCTCAATAATTAATTTGGATCATATTTTCGGATAAGATTTTCGGGTTCCTACGTGTCAATACTATTCATATCTCATAATCGGATAAAATTTTCAATTTCAAATTTCAGATAAATTTAAAATAAAAAAAAGGCTAGTATTTATAGAAAAAAATTCATTAATTTTTAGGTATTTTTTTAAAAAAATTCCAGTATTTTATTGCAAAAAAATTGGCTGCCGTTGGATTGGAGGAAAGAATCAGATCGGAGAGCCCAGACGACGCCACGTCAGCACCAACCTGCGTTTTGGACCTCAGGCTGAACTGGCCTTCGGGCCAGCCCGAGTTGCGTGGGACCCACTCCAGCCTGTGCTTGGGCTCACCGCTGGAAACCAATTTTCGCAAAAAACTCCCCCAGCCTGAGGCAAGGGGGCCTCGGTGGAACTGCTCTAGCGGGCTATTGCAATTATGAAACTTAAAAATAGTATAGCCGCGCGGCTATACTATTTACTTTTTCAAAGGGAACCGCCTAGCCCGCCTAGCCCGCCGATTTTTCGAAAACTTGAATGCCCTTCTTTTTTTTTCAGATTTCTTTTTTCCTGGTAGGTCTGGCATCTCTGCAAATACATTTTGTCAATTCTCAATAATGTAATCTGGGTGAAATGCAGCTTTTGGATCCATAAGATGGGCAAAAAGAGTAAATCAAAAACTCCCAGAGAGATGCAAGATAATATAGCTGTTGGTATCGGTGGCAGCTTCTTAGGTCCTCTTCAAACAGGTTTAGATGATTCTTTCCATTTTGTCAATTCATAACTCTATTTTGCTGCCTTGTTTCCTATTTAGTGTGAGTTTCCTTGTGAAAATGATTAAGCTTTCTTTGGAATGAACTTTGGGTAGTGTTCACTGGTTTGATTACATTTTGCAGATCCAGAGGCTATCGAAACAGCAAGGGGAAGGCAACTGCATTTGTGAGTACTTACGTATCAATTTTTAAGTGATTATTTTCCAGTTCTCTATATCAATGAATTAAGAGCCGGTAAGATGCTAATGGTATGAATCCATGTCTTGAGGCTTTTGAGGTGATTTCCCACTACTGATGTCAAACATTGCGGATTAGCTTTCTTTTAGCTCCTTCATTTTAGGACCTACCTGATTTGAACAATGAGATTGTCTGTGTTCATGAGTTTATTTCAGTGGCATAGTTCTTGAAGGAGGGATGCATTCATCTGTTAAAGACATGTAGAGAAGCATTTTGTATTTGATACGGCACATAGGATTTTAGGACATGGCATGCTTTTGCTTATGCTTTCAAATTTTCTTTGTTTTTTTATTTTTGAAAGCAATCTGTATTCTGTGTGTTTGGTTGTAGTTGTGGTGGTTGAAGAAACATAGCCCATATTCAGAGACTATGTTAGATTAATTCTCTGTGTAAATATTTGGTTGTAGTCTTGGAAATTGGGTTAAGGGATTAGATGCATTCTGTAAAAATCCACTAACATGGCCCATAAAGAGTGGCAGTATTCCATTTCTGATATTTGCAGTTGTGGTAGTTTCGAAGACCTTTACAAGAGCTGAAACTATGTTGAATGTTTGAACCCTTAGGGAATGGATTTCATCTTCTCTTGGGTTAGTGCACTACTAGCACTTCTTCAAGTATATGAACACATTGTTTCAGTTCAGGATTTTTGCTTAATAATCTTTGGGTTAATTTAAACAAACGTGTACGAGCTTGGGAGTGGGTGGGAATGAATCATATTTGGAATAGCTTAGTAATTTTATAATTGAATAATTTAGTCCTCAAGATGGTATGATGGAGTGAAGGTTTATTATGTCTTTATAGTTAATCATTGATTTTGTCAGATAAAATATAAGTTTTGAAGATCTGCCTGCCCCTCTCTCTTTCTCATGATTGAGCGTAACAATTTCAGGCCTGATGCAGTTGCAAAGCATATGGAATGGTAGCAGTCAGCACTAATCTTACAGTATGGAAATTTCCCTTGTTCTCTTGCCTTTAGTTGATTAAACATTAAGATTATCACTAAATTTAATTAACAATTTTTCATTATCCTTTGGTAATTCTGAATTTATGTGCTTTTTGATTTTTGATTTTGACGGTGATGCTATTTATTGAGTTCATGAGGACGAAGGTTCTAAAGATATCCTTGTTATTTCTATTTCATATTGACATATTGGAGACATCAAATCAGGTTGAGAGGAAAAATTCGAGGGTCATTTTTTGAAGAATTAAACTTAGTTTACCTAGAGTGCAAAAAGGTTCTTTTTCATTGCTCATGAGTTTGACTCCAGCTTTTCAGTTAACTGCATCTTGAATATTGGTTTTGATAATTTTTTTCATCCCTTTCAATCATATTTCAATGAATTCAGATGTTGAAGAACTGTTCAACGAGCATAAAGATCAATTTTCTCTGATATGAGCAGTCGAGTCAGTGCAAAAGTATGAGGGACATCAGCGTAAGATATGCATCTGCAGTGGCAGGCAAAGGTAGATGCTTGAAGATGTACTCCTTTGAGACATTAAGCAATTTAATTTTCATCAAATTGACTGTAATGTTTAACTCAAGTAAATATGCATTTCATGAACCCTCATAGGGTTCCTCCTGCTTGTAGATTGCCACTAATAACCGATACCCTCCGATTTCTTATGTAGAGATGAGATCTGATAAATGTTGCGTAGATACAGCTGCACCAAAATGGATTCAGCTGCATCCTCAACTTGTGATACTCGCAAGTGCACGAGCCGTTCGGTAGTATAGCGTATGTAAGTACGAGGTCGATCCCACGAGGATTGGTGATTGAATGATTCAATTCATTTTCCCTACACAAAACAGAAATGAAAAAGAAGGGAAATAAATAAAACAAGAAAGAAAATAACTAACTCAAGCAGATAAGTTCCCAAGTTCAATTAGATTAACGGATTGATTCTAGCTAATGTATGATTAAGCCATGGTGTGTGGTCATAACCTTGTGTTCCTAATTCCCTAATTTGATCATTTGTTGTCTAACCTAAAATTAAGCATTAGGAACCCATTAAGCATAGAAGAACA
>NW_018922632.1:26929-73463 GCF_002207925.1 Prunus avium
GGCTGACTTTTGGATATGTTATATTACACACCCATTGGAACAACTTTCATGAAGAATGTGGCCTCATCCGAGCTATGTAGGTTGCTGAAACAAATCTTGCAATATGACCTACGAAACTGGGCTGGCAGGGGACTGTAGCCAAAATTGAGTTTGTCTTTAAGCTCTTCATCCATTCATCCAAATTAGGCCCTAACATGCATGGATTGCATCATTTACTATCCAAAGCCATCATTATTACCTAAAGCTCAATGAACTGAAAGATAAACACAAAAAGGATTAAAAGCACAAGTTTAACTCAAAAACATAACCAAATCATAAGCTAGAAGGGTACAAAATGATATGTAAATATGCACCGATCAATAAACAGCACAGAAAATAGATCAGTGCTTCATGTAGCTCTTCATTTTCCAAGGGATGCAATCTTGTTTACTATTTAGTGTGAGTTTCCTTGTGAAAATGATTAAGCTTTCTTTGGAATAAACTTTGGGTACATAGTGTTCTCTGGTTTAAAAACATTTTGCAGATCCAGAGGCTATCGAAACAGCAAGGGGAAAGCAACTGCATTTGTAAGTACTTACGTATCAATTTTTAAGTGATTATTTTCCAGTTCTCTATATCAATGAATTAAGAGCCGGTAAGATGCTAATGGTATGAATCCATGTCTTCAGGCTTTTGAAGTGATTTCCCACTACTTGCTGTCAAACATTGTGGATTAGCTTTCTTTTAGCTCCTTCATTTTAGGACCTACCTAATTGAAACAATGAGATTGTCTGTGTTCATGAGTTTATTTCAGTGGCATAGTTCTTGAAGGAGGGATGCATTCATCTGTTAAAGACATGTAGAGAAGTATTTTGTATTTGATACAGCACATAGGATTTTTGGACATGGCATGCTTTTGCTTATGCTTTCAAATTTTCTTTGTTTTTGATTTTTGAAAGCAATCTATATTCTGTGTGTTTGGTTGTAGTTGTGGTGGTTGAAGAAACATAGCCCATATTCAGAGACTATGTTAGATGCATTCTCTGTGTATACTGTTTAAATATATTATTTAAGGCGTTCGGCTATACTCTTTAAATATATTATTTAAGAAGTACAGCCGTCCGGCTACACCGTTTAAGTAGATTATTTAAGGGGTATAGCCGCGCGGCTATACTATTTATAGAGAAAAAAAGAAAAAAAAAAGAAAAGGGGAGCCGGCTAGCCCGCCTAGGAGGCCGATGTTTCGAAAACTTGAATGGCATTTTTTTCTTTGGATTTCTTTTTTCCTGGCGGGTCTGGCATCTCTGCAAATACATCAAGCTAGGGTTTTAGTGACTATATTGAAGACATCAAATCAGGTTGAGGGGGAAAATCTGAGGGAGAAGAAATTTTTTGAAGAATTAAACTTAGTTTACCTAGACTGCAAAATGGTTTTTTTTTTCATTGCTCATAACTTGGACTCCAATTCTTCAGTTAACTACATCTAGAATATTGGTTTTGATCATTATTTCATCCCTTTCAATCATATTTCAATGCATTGAGATGCTGAAGAACTATTCAACGAGCGTAAAGATCAATTTTCTCAGATATGAGCAGTCGAGTCAGTGCAAAACTATGAGGGACAGCAGCGTAAGTTATGCATCTGCGGCAGCAAAGGTAGATGCTTGAAGATGTATTCTCCTTTGAGAAATCCAGCAATTTAATTCTCGTCAAATTGACCGTAATGTGTAACTCAAGTAAATATGCATTTCATGATGACCCCTCATAGGGTTCCCCTGCTTGTAGATTGACATTAATAATGGATGCCCTTTGATTTCTTATTAGTTGTAGATCAGATCATGTATTGGGTTATCTTTAATTTCTCTTAGAGATTCAATCCCACTCGAGCCTAATCTTATAACTAATGATCCCGATCAATCGTCTCCACTCTTTTCTTCTTTGTCGTCTATCATTTTTGGCTTGGCTAGAATGAAATTGTAAAAGAGAGATAGGTGAGTTTTGGCTCAAAAATGACTGTTGAAATGTGGTCAAGATCATCATATATAGAGAGAGACCAAGTGCGCAAGAAAGAATAGTTGAAACTTAAAAGAAATAATGGCTGCAAATTTTCCAAGAAACTTCTGAATTTATTTTGTTGAGGATCCATAACATTATTGATTTTAGATTTATAAAATTTGCTGCCGCTAATGCCTAAACTACATAGCATACATTATGTAGAGATGAGTTATTATTATGTTTAGGCCTATATTATCTAGAGATCACACGCCAAGGACGATGCCCTCGGATTCCACAGGCTCGCAGCTCTCCAACTTGCTGCAAAGTCAACCAACGGCAAAAATACCCCATTTATCTTCATCTTCCAAATGCTCAAGGACATGGAGCTCGCCATTGGAGAGCCCCACAACAAACTGGGCTACTTTTCGTGGATGCGCCGCCATAACAAGTGGATACACCAAAATGGCATCACCCGCATTTGTGTAGACTAGCCTTGATATCTGCATTGCCAGAGAAAGCTAATGAGAAGCTACCGAAACATTTTAGTGGCAAAATCTGAAACTTAAATAATGTGTATAGTAATAGAATTTAGTATTTCTCGAGAGAACGAGGTCGATCAAAGGCAAACATTCCCACACCCAAAAAAAAAAAAACTCTCTAATTGATTTACTGTGAAATTTCTCTTTCTTCGATATCTGCTTTGGATATTGAAACTAACAAATTAATATCTATAAATAGTATAGCTAGGTGGCTATACACTGTTTTAATAATAAAAAATTCAAAAAATAATACAGCCGGGCGGCTATAGTCGGATTTGTAAATTGTTTTTAAAAAATAGTATAGCCGCTCGGCTATACTCTGTTTTTCCAAAAATTTTTTTAAAAAAAGGTCTGTATCGGGTTTTATTAATGTTTCTTAAAAAATAGTGCAGCCGCTTGGCTTTACTTGTTTGAAACGTGGCGCCTATGCGGTGGGGAGGGTCCTCTTTTGTTTTTTTTTTTTAATTAATAGGCAAACCTAATTTTTTTAAAATTAGTATAGCCGCACGGCTGTACAATTTTTTGAAATAATTTTTTTATTAAAACCGAGTCTCGCTCCACTAGTTCTAATTCCCTAAAAAAGCCCTAACGCACGCACAGCACAAACTCGTTCGTTTCAATTTGCACTCTTGAGGCAGCCGCCACAACCACCTCCCTTGCGCCCTCAATCTCATCCACTCAACTCTACCGGTTGCGGAAGGTAAAATTCTCTCTCTTCTGTACATTCTGTTCCCATTATGGCAGAACGAATTATGCTCTGAACTTTACAATATATTTTTGCATTTTTTTGAACGATACTTCCATTCCATCTGTCTGTGCTCTTTGCTTAAAAAAATGTTGGGCAGGGTTGAATAGTATGGGTGGGCTTTAAGCCTTCAATCTCTGTTTACCTATAACAGCAGTTTCTTATTGAAAAGAGAGAAATTGATTGCCACCACAACTTCTAGCCATTATTTGTATTGTATAGCCAATTGGGTATCGAGAATTGTTTACAAATTTGAGTTTGTGATGTTCAAAACGTAAATTTAGAGAGATTGAATTGCAGTGAAAACATCCATGCTTGAACCATTGAACGTTAATCTAATATCTATGTTTGGACATTATTGTGTATTTGGAGATGATTTTGCTATGTTTTTTTAAAATAAATACATTGGAGCTTCTGAGACTGTTTTGATTTGAGCATATTATTTTGCACATGAAAACATAGTTTTTGATAGCTTCGTAAGCAACCAATCTAGTACTTAGAAAAATCAGATTTGTTTCTGTTGTAGTCGATTCATTGACCAAGATGCAGAATGAAGAGGGAGTTATCACTGAGCTTTACATTCCCAGAAAATGGTATCAATCTAATCTAATCAAAATTTGTGTCATTGATTGTTTGTGGGGTTTTGATGTGAGGGTATTCTGTTAAACTTGTGTGATCTGTGGACATAGCTCGGCCACCAACAGGTTGATAACTTCAAAGGACCACGCATCCGTTCAGATCAATGTCGGGCATCTGGATGAGAATGGCATCTACACAGGCCAGTTCTCCACTTTTGCTCTCTGTGGTTACGTCCGTGCTCAGGTCCTCCTTCTTACCCTCATTTCAGTACTAGTTCATGATATGCCAGTTTTATGCAGTTGTCTAATTGTACTATACATGTAATGCGAGCTTATTCAGGCACTTGCAATTTTTCAGTTCACTAATTCTACTTCTGATCTATTGCTCTCTTTCTTCAGGGAGATGCTGACAGTGGTCTGGACCGACTCTGGCAGAAGAAGAAAACTGAAGTTAAACAACACTAGGAAGAGAAAACTGTTTTTCTAGTGTTTCTTCTTCGGACATGTGTTCTTGAGTATGGAAGTGTTTAATTAGTGAACTGATACACTATGTTGAGCAATTTTCTCTCCATTCGTATTGTACGTTGCAACTAGTTGGCAAATTTTTCACTTATTGGAGTATCGTGAAACTATTTCCACCGGCAATGCATAATGATCTGAAAATCCATGTTTTAGTTCATCATGGATGTGAGATCCCAAAAGAACCAAAAAAAAAACATGGATAACCAAGGCACTATATAGACTCTTTTGGTGTAGTTAATTCAAGACATGTCTACCATATTTTATAGTTGACAAATTCCGAGCAGAAATGCTTTTGGACAAATTCCCAGAAGAAATGCTTTTGCTGTTTCAGATTTGTCACTTGCTGCATGTAGTACAAGGGCCCAGATTGATTTTTGTTCTGTTTCTCTTGCGGCATGCAATGCAACATGAAATATGGACTTCCCTTAACCCCAATTTTATCTTTATTCTTTTTTTTAGGGTCAATTCTAGGGTTGATTTTTGGACAAATCGGATTAGAATCGGGGGATTCCAATTCCAATTCAAAAAAATTTGGAATGAAAAATCTATTCTTTCGGCGATTGAATCATCAAATTTGCATAAATCTCTTCCCGAGAGATTTATGCATGCACCAAGCTCTCAGAGCTTAACACCAAAGCTCCTGAACATAGCTTTGCCTACACCAAGAAAACTATCGAACCAGCGTTTGGTCACAAGCTCCCTGAGATTTTTGATAATTTTGAAGGTAAACTAGTAGCATTTGGAAGGATTGCTCAAGCGCATCCATCGAGAGCTACTTTAAGATTTAGGTACCCCGGTCAACATGTGAAGCCCCATACTAATTGCCGTAAAGGTTAGGCATCCTGGTATTGGTGAATCGATTAGGAGAGATTTTGCTATAATCAATCTGGTAGCAAAACTCTCAAACTTCATTCCTGCTTTAAAGTGGTGGAGATTGGATGAGAGTGTACAACAGTTAGCAGTTTTTATCATGTCCCAAGTTGCCCATTTGAGCAAGGGAAGCTGCCCATTTGAACCGCTTTATATATAATTTCCGTACATTGAAGGATGCCCCTTTCCCCAAGCCTTTCTATCCAATTGTGCATCCTGCTGTTTTGGTGGAAACTTATGAACAAGGGGAATGTTGTCTCACACTATGTCGATGATCTTGAAGGACATGATCGGATTAAATATGCGCTTGCTCACATTGGGACACACGCACTTTTGAAGATGCTAGCTCTCCTGGTAACATATATACCTCCCTCCGTTTGGATGCGGGAAAATAACTCGGAATTTAGCTAAAAGTCGAGAATTTAAGAGAAGAAATTGACAATTCCCTTGTTTGGCAACTTAAGCGCAGAATTTATTAAATGACGCGCGGAAAAAATCATGGAAATTGAGGCACCAAATTCCCGAGTTTAATTTCCACCAAAATAGACGTCATTTCACAATTTCCATAGTGCGAGAATTCATATTTTCCATGGAGCCAAAACTTAAATAAATAAATAAAAGGCCAAACTTTTCATTATAAAAAAAAAAAAAAAAAAAGGTGCCAAACTTAAAAACAGGGCCAAGTTTGGAGCAGATTGCTTTGTCCCTTTATAAACCTATGAAACCCTGGACAACAACATTTGAAGAGTTTATCCATGCTGATACTAAGAACCTTGATCTAGCAGAGGTATATGCTGAAGTACAAGCAGTACCAGGTCTTAGTGAAAATGAACAACTCAAAGCATGTGCTTGGCTGATAGAAAATGACAAGCAATTTCAGATGCTGAAGGCACTCCCAATTGAGAAAAAAAAAAGTGTATGTTGTTGATGTTTATTGCACGTGGGGAGTGATTTGGTTTGCTAATATGCTCTGTTTGTTTAAGTTGAGTTATTTAGTTCATCAAACGATACGTTATTTTATACTTCGAGGAATACCTTCTATGTCGGTTATCAATTTTTTTTTTCTTTCGAAATATTTAATTTCTGTCATTTATAATTTACATGAGATATCCAAACATTGAAATTTTCAATTTCTATTATTTACAAAATCCGACATACATAAATCCAAACATTGAAATCTTCAATTGCCAGAAATTGAAATGACGGAAATCTAAATTCCGTCATTTTAGAATTCTATGTAATTGGCAATCCCTTCATCCAAACGGACTTGCAATGCATTTATGCTTTTGGACTATTTTGATTGAATTGTGTTTAAATCTTATAAGCATCTTGTTGTGTCTTAAGGTTTGTGAATTATACCAGTTGATAAATACACCTGAATGTGGTCTCAATACATAACAAATCCAGAAAAAAAGAAAAAAAGTAGGAAAGCTACTATCTTTTTAATATCTTGTCCTTTATGCTTAATGTTTTATTTTCTTTCATGTAAATTTACATGGTTTTTCTCTCTATTGTTCTATCTCCTCTCTATAGATGGCCAAGTAACTTTAGTGGATAAGATAATAATAGTAATAATAATAATAGAGAGAGAGAGAGAGAGAGAGAGAGAGAGAGAGAGAGAGAGAGATTTAATTCTCCTTGATTTCTTGTGTTTAAATATTAGGGAGAGCTCAGAAGTTCTGGTATTTGCTACTTTTCATTATGTTGGGGTGTATTCAATTCTAACTTTTAAAGACTTTTTGTAAGTAAGTGACTTTTATAGAGTTGACAAATTCTTAATGACTTTTACATACTTCATAAAGTTAAGTGATATACTCTCATATACTTTCATCATAGAGTTTTACATACTTTTATCTACTTTTTTTAATATTTATTTATGAATAGTATTTATCTTTTTAATATTTATCATAGAGTATTATAACGAAAAAAGAAATTGCTACGATTGGATACAATTGTGTAAAAGCAAAGAAATATTTTTCCATGTCTAAGAACTTTTCACTTGAGAACAAACAAGTATGGAGAAAATAAGGCTGTTGTTCTTCGATGCAACTCAAATATAAGGTGTGTCATCAATATTATGGATTTAATTAGTTTTTAGTTTGTAGAGCTAGGTCTTGGGGAAGAAGGGACAGATTATCCGATTGTTGGAACGAAGTTGAGATCCTCAAGACATTCTAGAAGTATACTCTGTTTGGGTGAGAGATACCAGTAAAGTGGCATGGTGATAGAGCCAAGCCAAATAACAGCACAAGAATGTGGGGTTAGCCATAAACCCCGAGATGCTACGAGCTAAATTGCTGTTGGAGAATGTGGGTTTTGTAACAAAATCATCTATTCCTACAGATAGGCCTTAAAAATTGCAAATGGAGGCAAAAAAAATTTACAGAAGAAACCAATGCAGTCCCACCATAGCTCTTTTAGTACGTAACAATTGTTTCAAGCATTGAAAAGAAAAAAAAAAGGTAAGAAATGGCTCATCATCATAACAATTCCGAGGACATATAATGATAGCCAAAAACAAAATCAAATTGGCAGTGTAAGTAGGCCATCTGTAATATCCCACATCGACCAACGGAGAGGGGGTGATGTGCCTAATATGTACATGCCCACCTCCATCTAGTACAAGGCCTTTTGGGAGCTCACTGGCTTCAGATTCCATGGGAACTCCGAAGTTAAGCGAGTTTGGGTTAGAGCAATCCCATGATGGGTGACCCACTGGGAAGTTGCTTGTGAGTTCCCAAAAACAAAACCGTGAGGGCAGGGGGTTCCAAAGCGGACAATATCATGCTACAACGGAGCCGATCCAGGATGTGACACCATCACTTAATAGTACACTGACCAAAGAGGGAGGGGGTCTAGAGACCCAAACATGGTGGCACACCCTCGCAATGGCCAAAGCTGCAACATGATCGAATTCGTTGATAAAGTCCTGGGTAAATTTACAAGACTTTTGGCCTTAAGAATTAGGCTTAAAAGTATTGAAAAGTCATTTATTTAACAAAGTTTTCAAAAGTCATTAATTTTTTGGTTCGTCAGCACATGTCTATATACCACTATTGGTCTATATACTATTAATAAAAAAACAAAAGAGGACAGCCCTAACGCATAGGTGCCACGTGTCAAACAAGTAAAGCCAAACGGCTGTACTATTTTTAAGAAACATTAATAAAACCGGGTACAGCCGTTCGGCTATACTATTTTTCAAAAAGAAATTTAAAAAAACCGGATATAGCCGGCCGGCTATACTATATATATATATGAGGACCCGCCCCAGCGCATAGGTGCCATGTGTCACGCCAGTAAAGCCAAGCGGCTGTACTATTTTTAAAAAAAATTAGGAAAAAATCGAGTATAGCCGTGCCTCTTTTTATAAATAAAAAATAAAAAATTTTGATGTATCAAAATCTATAAATCCGTAAACTTTACAATTGTAAAGTGAAAATTACCCTGATATAGAACCAGAGAAAACCTCATGTCCATTATTAGAAAAAGTATATTGTGGGTTAGCCCTGTTAATCATGATAATGAACTCGCCTACTTAAATTCAAGTTTACATTTGTCTAGAATAGATTATCACTTATATAAAAATAATAAATAAATAAAAACACATGTCATCTTTAAAATAAAACTCCAACTTTCTAATGATTAAAAAGGAAAATAAAGCCCAATTGAACTAACGTGCAACTTAACATCGGTAGTCTTTCTTCTTCTTTTTCAACGTCTATGCATGCAAGCATTTGGTTCCTCCAAGCTAGGTTTCAGTATTTGTTTATGGCAACAACCAGGTTGACCTTGAAATAGTATAAAACGAACAAAATGAGACAAATGGTACCAATTACAAAGCATGAACCCAAAAACCAATTGTGAAGAAGACAAATGGTGAGCATCTCGGCTGTTGCTATTGTTATGGAAATAGAAACGGTCTTGCTATTCTAAAAGAGTAATGCTATTTAGACACACAACATTGACCACCTTAGCTCCTTATGTGACAACTGATGTGTCATGTCATGTCAATTAATGAATGTTGCCATGAGTCCACTTACTAGGAACGCTAGGGTTTAGTCGAATCCAGATGATAAACTCAATCTATTTTATTGGGCTACAGCGGATTGGATGTTATTGATTGGGAATAAAAGTTATATAAATGAAAATTAACATGTATATATCATTAGACATAAAATTAAGAGATAAAAGAAATTGAAAATAATAAAAAGTTATCCGTTGTCGGGATTCAAACCCGAGTGGTTATCTCAATCTAATTTATTGGGCTACAACGGACTGGATGCTATTAACAGGAATAAATATTATATAAATGCAAATTAGGCATATAATTAATATATAATAGAAATATTAAAAATAAAACAATTTCCGCTGTCGGGATTCGAACCCGAATGATTAACTCAATCCCATTTATTGGGCTACAGCGGACTGTATGCCATTAATGGGAATTATAAAAAAAAAAAATTCTATTTAAACCCCACACTTCTCTTTGCTCACCCCAATACTTAAATTATTAAGCTGTCAGTTTTATTATTGCATAAAAAGACAAAAAAAGGTCATTCAACTTAATATTTAACCCTAGTACATCTATCTACACACACACTCCACACACCCCACCACTCTTCATATTAAGTTTTAGAAAAATACAAACTCCTCTACATCCTATTGCTAATGGAGTCTAGTCCCGTAAAAAATGGTCTTAACTTGCATATCAGTGGTCTGAGGTTTTGAACCCTACCACACACATCTTTGTCTGATTAGTTAACCTTTTTATTCACATGATAAAAACAGACTTGTGAAAACAACAAAATCTCATGTATACTACAAATATTGTTTAATGATTTAAGTATTGGGGTGAACAAATAAAAGTGTGGAGTTTAAATAAAAAAAACTCTTTTATTTCTTATTTTTTCAGCTTGGGGTGTATTTAAGGGTAATTTGAGAAGATAGTGGGGTTTTCTTAGAAATTGTGAAAATTTAAATTAGAAGTTGGGGTGAACTTAGAACATGGGGTGAACAAAGAGAAGTGTGTGGTTTAAATAGAAAATCTCTAAAAAAAACTATATAAATGGAACTATTAAGCATAGGAAAATTATTAAAAATTAAAAACAGTTTTTCCGCTGCCAGGATTTGAACCCGGATGATTAACTCAATCCAATTTATTAGGCTACAGCGGACTGTTGCTATTTACTTGAATAACAATTATATAAATGATGAAGCAGCGGACTGCAATTTATCCCTTGCCAATATTAACCCTCTTTGGCAAATACATGTCGAGTTGAAGCAGCAGTCACGGCCCACCTCAACCTCTCAACACAATCTAATTATACTTAGAAAATTATATATAGAACAAGAGAAAAACTCATGCCCATTATTAGAAAAAAAAACATATATAGGTTAGTCCAGTTTAATCATGATTAGCCTTCCTGCATGCGCGAGAGCCTCTCGTGCAAGGAGGCTAGTTACACTTATATGTTTACATTGCAAACCAAACCCAACTTAATTCCGTTTTAGATTTGCTTGCATGTTAAACGTTTTAGGATAGTGAATTAAATGGATAGCATTTAATACTCTTATTCTGAGATGGGATCAGATTTGTTTTCAACTTCATATACCAAGCACCAAACCAACAGTAATAATTCATAACTCTACCAAGATAGATTATTTATCTGGAAGTAAGAGGCATTGCATAAACCCAATGAAAGGACGAACCGATGTCATGGGTCGGTCTTCTTAATACCACACCCAATAACATGTTGTCTCAAACTCAAACAAATTAATACAACACTGGAAAAGCAAAAATACCACTCGACATTCCAAATGTCATCTATGAATGGCACATAATGAACAAAATTATTCTACTTGTCTGACTCAATGTCAGTACACAATCAAAAACTGGAAGCACCCTGTTATTTGGAGTGTAACACTCAAAAAGTGGCCTGAAAACGAAGTCTCACTCCATGGTCATATGATATCCAGCTTCTTTCCAATCGGATTCTTTGTGTAAAGGACAATTGCCATTTTCTGAATAAGCACTTGATGTAATCAGAGAAATCCAACTCAAAGGTTGCAAAGATTCATGACCAATGGTGTGCGATAACTGGTATAAAACTATGAATAGCACACAATAAACAACAGAAAGAAGAAACCATGATACAATTAACATGACTATTGCAAATTCAAAAAGAAATGAATGACCAAAACTGCTGCACAATTCTCTGATCCTTACAAAATCAAAATCTCATTTCTGTCATGTATTCACGGATGAAAAGATCATAAGAAAAAATCTCAAGCATGATAGCAGATGAAGAACCCTTATTTGAGAAACAACACGACATGCAAGAATAATCTAACAAATATGATTAATTCGAAGAAGAATTCCATTCAAAAAGAAAAAAATATACCCCGAAATTAAAGAGAGATACGTACCCCTAAAATCAAAACTAATGCTTGCTTCATTGATAACCCGTAGAAAGAAAATATAATATTTGAATAAATTTAATAGAAAGCAGAAAAGAAAATGGGGTAGAGTCTTGCATAAACAGGTAACATCTAAAGCATTTTAAATTTTTCAGTACAATGCAAACCCAAATAATATGGCAATATAGCACTTACTTCCGTTGTAGTGGTGGGGCAGATCCACATAGGGGCAAGAGGGGTCAATTGACCCCCACAAGCCCGGAATCCATCATTGGAGGTGAAGGAACGATGTTGTACACACCCCACCAACCCCACCACTCTTCATATTAAATAGAAAATTTCTATATTTTTTTATTATTAAAATTTCATTTTGTATTGTTTATTTTTAAAAAGCATTAATTTTTTTAATAATTTGACGGAATTGCCCTTCTACGAGTAGCAGAAGTTAAAAAAATTTGACAAAAATTAAGGATTGTCCTTAAATTGCTTAAATTGAAAACTACATGGACAAAATTGATCAAATTGAAATGACAAGGACCAAAGTGGTAATAATGGCAAACTACAGAGACCAAAATTGACTTTTTGCCAAGATATATTGTGGTAGTTCCGATTTTCAGAATTTTGTGGAAGAAAGCGTCAACTGCCAACATCACAACGTGGGTTATCCTTCTTTTGTGCAGTTATCATATTTTATTTTATTTTATATTTTTAATATTCTTGGTTACATGTTGAATTTTCCATTTTGTCCTCATCATATTTGTTTTCAATTTTTTCTTAACCAAAATATTCTCTGTCTTTTACTTTATATATATAAATATATATAGATGAGAACTCGCGATAATTCCGAAATATTTAATTCACTCGTAACAATTAACCCACTGAAATAAATTCTTTGTAAAAATGAAGAAAAAAGAAAGGCACACCCCTTTCCCGACATAGCATAGCATTGTTAAATGCAATTAGAAACAAAGTTTTTGTCGACTGGATCATCATCCACACACTTGAGAGCTCCGCCGCTCCCTTTCGAGATTTGGTCTCGCTTCCCAAATGTTGAAGGTTGGCTGAGACTCACTGACTCACTGAGATGCTGAAGATGATGATGCGGAATATAGCTGCTTCTTCTTCTTCTTATTGCACCAGCAGGAGATGGAGAGGTATGCCTTGTCTTCACTCTAACTCCACTGTTGTTCTTTTCGCCAACGATTACTTTGCTTTCCTTCACTCTCAACCTTCTAAACCAATCAAATCTACAAGGACCCAACTAGAGCAGCAACCCAAAATCACAACTGTTGAGGATGCTTTCAATGTGTTTGATAGAATGCTTCAAATGCGTCCTCCTCCTTCAGTTGTTCGTTTCACTCAAATATTGGGTCAAGTTGCGAAATTGAAACATTATTCGGCCGTCATCTCCTTGTATAACGAAATGGATGTGGCGGGAATTGAACCTGGTGTTTATACTCTAACCATTCTAATAAATTGTTATTCTCATTTGAACCAAATGGAGTTTAGTTTATCTGTATTGGGAAAATTCTTCAAACTTGGTCTTGAACCAAATGTCTTTACCTTCACCACTCTAATCAACGGCTTTCTTCTCGAGAATAAAGTGGCGGAGGCGGCAGGAATTTTCAACAAAATGATTGCGGGAGCTAATTGTCAGCCCAATGTGGTTACTTACGGCACACTAGTAAAGGGCTTTTGCATGAGAGGTAACAATAGTGCTGCAATTCAGTTGCTTAGGAAGATGGAGGAAGGGCCTTGCAAGCCTGACCTAGTTGTCTATAGCACAATCATCGACAGTCTTTGTAAGGACACACTAGTTGATGATGCATTAAACCTCTTCTCAGAAATGACGTGCAAGGGTATTGTCCCAGATGTCATTACCTATACATCCTTGATTCATGGAGTTTGCAAATTAGGCCAGTGGAAAGAAGCTACAAGGTTGTTGAATGAAATGGTGAGTAAAAATATCTTTCCAAATGTGTTAACGTTCAGCGTCTTGGTAGACACACTTTGTAAGGAGGGGATGGTTGTGGAAGCAGAAGGCGTGGTTGAGATGATGATTCAAAGAGGTATTGAACCTGATACGGTTACGTACAGTTCACTAATGGATGGTTACTGCTTGCGAGGAGAAATAGACAAAGCGAAAAAGGTTTTTGAACTAATGCTTAGCAAGGGCTCGATGGTTGATGTTGTTTGTTACAACACATTGATAAATGGATATTGTAAGCATAAAAAGATTGATGAGGCCATGATGCTTTTTCTGGATATGTCTCATAAGGGACTGGTTCCAAATACCATTACTTATACCAGTCTTATGGACGGTTTTTGCAAAGTGGGTAGAATAGATGATGCACAAAAGTTGTTCTCTGAGATGCAAGCTTCTGGCCAGCTTCCAGATGTTCAAACTTATGCTGTTCTACTGGATGGCCTGTGTAAAAACCGACAACTTTCTAGGGCGATGCAATTGTTTGGAGAGATGGAAGCGAAGAAGTTGGATATTGGTACTGTGATTTACAATATTCTTCTTGAAGGTTTGTTTATAACTGGAAAAACTGAATCTGCAAGGGATCTCTTTTGTGGTTTATCATCAAAAGGACTTCGACCTGATGTGAAGACGTACACTATAATGATTAATGGACTCTGTATCGCGGGTCTAACAAGTGAAGCAGAAAAGTTGCTTGTCGAAATGGACGAGAAAGGCTGTTCTACAGATGATTGCACCTATAACACAATTATCAGAGGCCTTATCAATAACAATGAGATATCAAAGGCGACAGTACTTATTCAACAAATGGTGGAGAAGGGTTTCTCTGCAGATGCATCAACAATGGAGTTGATAGTGAATTTACTGTCGAAAGATGAAGTGGATCCTGCTTTGTTACTGTTGATAAAAGGATCACTGTGAAATTAATATGCATCTGTGGACAATCGGTGCACCTTGACGACCATGAAGGCATTACAGTGGTTGTGTGCGTATGGCAGGAGGTGAAAATGCCTTCTCACTTGCATCCTTAATTTCTGGCATTAATTCTGTTTAATGGGATATCTAGCACTCATTTGAATTTTTCCCTTTATCTGTGATGATTTATTTACTTTGTATTCCTATCACTCGGCATCTTGCAGTATATAGAAGGCCAAATATATAAATTTAGGTGTGCCTTGTTGCGACTCTCCTAGCTTGAAAATGTTTCTACAGATAATGTGTCTGCTTATTCGGGTATCAGAAACTTTGACAAAACATAGACCATTATAGGTTAAAATCATAGGTTGGTTTGTCTCTCTTCCCACATAAAGATGAAATAATGAGCCTAAACTTTGGCAATTCATTGATGTTCTGGAGAGGAGTGTGTTATATTGGGATAGCGGCTGATAATGGTATATATACTGTTGTTCCTTGATTGAACTTATGTTGCGTACCAATCTTTATGTTAACTAAACTAATTTTCCAAGTCAAACTCTTTAGATGTTTTGCGTGGTTAGAAGTTGGAACTAGTTAGGCATGATGGAAAATACTTGCCCCAATGCCAGGATTGGGATTGGAAGGGAAGGGAGAGTTTTTACAAAGTGATTTTTGAAGATAGTGTACTATATTTCCTATCAAAAAGAAAAAGAAATGCTTTAATTTGCAGCTAGTTTATGCTTTAATTAGCACGTGTCAAACAAGTAAAGCCTAGTGGCTGTACTATTTTTAGATATTAATTTCCTAGTTTCAACATCCAAAGCAGATATCGAAGAGAGAGAAATTTCACAGTAACTCAATTAGAGAGTTTTTTTTTTGTTTTTTTGGTGTGGGAATGTTTGCCTTTGATCGACCTCGTTCTCTCGAGTAATACTGAATTCTATTACTGCACACATTATTTGTCGTAGAGAATTGCATGCTGAGTTGGAGTGTTCTTGATAATTCCTTCACTTTTCAAACAATACTTTACATGAAGAATACTACCACCTCTCTTACTACTATACCCATAAGTCTTTGTTTGAAATTGTTGTTTTGGTTGGCAAAGATATTACAAAATCACCATCCTGCATTTTTGTTACAACAAGAAAGAAATAATCTTAGCCTCTCACATTCATTCATAGTTAGTAAGATACGGAAAGGGAAAAAATACGAATAAAACACGTATGTGTTTTATTCGGCAAAATTTTGGCACATTACAACTTAAAAGTCTGGCCACTATATTATATTTTAATACAAATTATTTACATTTTTTAATATATATATATATATTATTTTTATTCACTAATATGTGAGAATTATGTGTATAATACGTGAATTTTGTGTCTTGTATTAAACATGAAAAATACATATGTACCTGTATAATATGACTATTGTACGTTTGCTTTTTAAAAGATGTGAACTTTACTGAGTTTTTAAGACGTTTGCAGAACACATATGTATTATTGAAAAATACGTGTGTACTTGTTTAATACATTATTAAACATGAAAGTGCTAAAATCTTTATATGGGTAATAACTTTGGAGAAATTTGATTATCTTTAACATATTTAAATATTCACTAAAGAAACTAATTTTATATTTTCAAAATTTAAAACCAAAAAAAAAAAAAAAAAACCTCTCGAGACGAAGGTTCGTCGGGACAGGTCTATGGTGGCGAAATTTGCCTAGTTTCAAAATTTTTATTTTGAAAAATAGTATAACTGCGCGGCTATACAATATTTTAAAAAAATTAGGTAAAACGAGTATAGCCGAGTGGCGATACTATTAATAAAGAAACAAAAGAGGACCTACCCCAACGCATAGGCGGCACATGTCAAACCAGTAAAGCCAAGCAGCTATACTATTTTTTAAGAAACATTAATAAAACCAGGTACCGCCGTGCGGCTATACTATTTTTTAAAAACCGGGTATAGCCGGCCGGCTATACTATATATCCAGCGCATAGGCGCCACGTGTCAAAAAAGTAAAGCCAAGCGGCTGTACTATTTTTTAAAACAATTAAGGA
Source organism: Prunus avium (assembly GCF_002207925.1). The sequence continues at coordinate 43,541 of NW_018922632.1, forward strand.
AAAACCGAGTATAGCCGTGCGGCGATACTATTTGAAGATATTAATTTACTAATTTCAACATCCAAAGCAAATATCGAAGAAAGAGAAATTTCACAGTAAATCAATGACAGAGTTCTTTTTGTGTGTGTGTGTGTGGGAATGTTTGCCTTTGATCGACCTCGTTCTCTTGAGTACCTAATCAGCCCAACCCAACTATAGGCAGAGGGAGAGGTAGAGGTACTACTACAGGAAGAGGGAGAGGAAATGGGAGAGGACAAATGCCAATTGGAACTGGAAATGGAGGAGGAAATGTAAGTGACAACTCTGTCAAATTTAATTCTTGTACTTTGGTTAGTTAATATGGTTCCATTTTATTTTAGGTTGGAAATGGGACAACAGAAATGCCAAACAAGCCATCGTCATCACAACCACTCCCATCATCACAGCCACTCTCTTATACTGGAGCTACATCATCATCATCACAGCCACCCAACATTGTTGAGGTTGCCTCACAACCATCAAAGTCTCCTGCTAAGAGATTCAAGTCTCCTGCCAACAGAGTCAAGTCTCCTACCAAGAGATTCAAGTCTCCTGCCAAGAAGCTTAGACCATGGATGTGGTGAAGAAAACTGGGAGGATATGTTTTTTGAACTAGATGGATGTGTTTTTTGAACTAGTTGGATGTGTTTTGTCAACATGTTAGTTATGAATGGTTTGTTGGATGTGGTTTTTGAGTCTTTGGGCTGGAACTTAGTGTGGATGTTTTGTATTTGGTACATTTTGTGGATGTTTTGTATTTGGTACATTTTGGAACCTGAACTGGGTGTTTGTGTTCTTCTATCTTTATGCTTGTGTTTCACTTGAAACTTGATTTGGTAGATACTAAATTCTGTTATTACATACATTATTTGTCGTAGAGAATTACATGCTGAGTTGGAGTGTTCTTGATAATTGCTTCACTTTTCTAACAACACTTTACATGAAGAATACTACCAACCTCTTTTACTGCTATACCCATAAATCTTTGTTTGAAATTGTTGTTCTGGTTATACTGTTTTTATAAATAAATAAAAACATTGAGCTACCAGTCAAGCCTTATACCGTGCAACAGAACCATTTTCATGTCTCTTTATTTTGCAAACCCATACCAACTATATATTTCTGTTGAGGACAAGGGACTAAAGACCAAGTACTCATGGTTCTAACAGTGAGGTTAATTCTTAGTCTCACAGCTATGCACCTGTGGTCTTTGAGGCAATTGAATGTTAAGAACGTGTTCTTACATGGGGAGCTTGAAGAAGAAGTTTTAATGAGACAACCTCAAGGTTTTGAAGACTCCAAGCATCCTGAATTTGTGTGTAAGTTGAATAAGTCTCTGTATGGACTTAAGCAAGCTCCAAGGGCATGGAATGCCAAATTTACAGGATATTTACTAGCTATAGGGTTCCAATCATCTCACTCTGATCCCAGCTTATTTGTCAAGCATGAAGGCACTGATATTGTCATTTTATTATTGTATGTTGATGATATAATCTTGACAGGTTCCAATGCACAGTTAGTGCAGACAGTGATTGATGATTTAGGAGCTGTGTTTGAGATGAAGGACATGGGTCAACTTAACTATTTCCTTGGCCTTCAAATGTCTTACAATTCTACAGGTGACATCAGCACAAGCATGCTAAAGATCTATCACACAAGGCTGGTCTGAGTAATTGTAGGGCTTGTCCCACTCCTTGCAAGCCGCATAATCAAGTCTTAAAGTCTAAAGGAGAACCATTGCATGATCCTACATTTTATAGAAGTATTGTTAGTGCTTTACAGTACTTGACATTCACAAGACCTGACTTATCCTATGCTGTCAATACTGTATGTCAGTATATGACTGCTCCCACATAGATACATTTCAACCTGGTCAAAAGAATTTTGAGATACGTTCAAGGTACTATGAATTATGGGATTCACTTTACTCATGGTCCTTGGCAATTATAAGCTTATAGTGATTCTGACTGGGCTGGGGACTTAAATACTAGGAGGTTAACTACAGGTTAATTTTGTGGTATTGCTTGGACATAATCCTATCTCATGGCAGTCGAAGAAGCAAGGGTCTGTATCTAGAAGTTCAATAGAGGCTGAGTATAGGGCATTGGCTAATACAACTGCAGATTTGGCTTGGATTCGACAGGTTTTGCTAGACTTGAAAGTGTGCTTGCCTCAACCTCCTACAATCGTTTGTGACAATCTGTCTGCTTTGTCACTTAGTAGTAATCAAGTATATCATTCAAGAATCAAACATTTGCATATAGATTTTCACTTTGTGCGTGAAAGGGTTCAAAGGAATGATCTTACTGTTCAGTATGTTCCTACTCGAGCAAATTGCTAATGTGTTTACTAAAGGACTTCATAGTCCTATTTTCTTAAGTCACTGTATTAGTATGCGACTTGGAAATCCAGAGCAGGATCCAGAGTTGGGTTTGAGGGGGAATGATAACAATATTAGTTAGCTTATATTCAGTTAAGCTGTCGCGTGTGTGCTAACGTGTTGTTAGTTAGTATTAGCTGTAATTAGTTAGATTGTTAAGTCTTGGTTATTGAGATATATAACACAGATGACACTATGATTGTAATCATTATGTGAAATCAATATATAGAGCATATCATTTTCTCTTGAATCTTCTTCTTCTTTCTTAGCTTTCTTAATTCTTAAGCTTCCTCTTCTAAACTGTTAACAGAAAAATCAGATTTGTTTCTGTTGTAGTCGATTCATTGACCAAGATGCAGAACGAAGAGGGAGTTATCACTGAGCTTTACATTCCCAGGAAATGGTATCAATCTAATCTAATCAAAATTTTGTGTCATCGATTGTTTGTGTGGTTTTGATGTGAGGGTATTCTGTTAAACTTGTGTGATCTGTGGACACAGCTCGGCCACCAACATGTTGATAACTTCAAAGGACCACACGTCCGTTCAGATCAACGTTGGGCATCTGGATTCTGGATGAGAATGGCATCTACACAGGCCAGTTCTCCACTTTTGCTCTCTGGATGCTCTCTGGATGGGGCATCCAGATGAGGTTTTTTTTCACTTATTGGAGTATCGTGAAACTATTTCTACTGGCAATGCATAATGATCTGAAAATCCATGTTTTAGTTCATCATGGATGTGAGACCCCAAAAGAGAAAAAAAAAAAACATGGATAACCAAGGCACTATATAGACTCTTTTGGTGTAGTTAATTCAAGACATGTCTACCATATTTTATAGTTGACAAATTCCGAGCAGAAATGCTTTTGCTGTTTCAGATTTGTCACTTGCTGCATATAGTACAAGGGCCCAGATTGATTTTGTTATCTCTTTCTCTTGCGGCATGCAATGCAACATGAAATATGGACTTCCCTTTTCCCAATTTTATACCAATATTTTGTTTGGAATCGAATCTAGGACTGATTTTCAGACAGATAGGATCGGAATAAGGGGATTCCAATTCCAATCCAAAAAATTTCAGAATGAAAATTCTATTCCAATTCCATTCCAAAAAATTCCAGAATTTCGGGAATATTTTTGGAAATTTTCATAAACTAGTTCAAAATTTGAAACATTACCATTCGAACGGATAAAATTGGCTCACATTTTAAAAAACATATTGAACGCTTGAAAAACCCAATATATTTCTAATATTTAAAATTCATATTCTAGTACTTGGATGTTGTTATCCTTGATGGAATAACTTGTCTCTAATTTGGTCATTAAATTATATTTTGTTCAACATAAAATTGGTAATTGTATGTCTTCTAAGCTTAAAATATATAGTTTGGAATTCGGAATTTTTCGGAATCTCGAGATACATTTCAATTTCAATCCAACTTTTTTTGAAATTTTTAGATTTTGAAATTTATTTGAACTTGCCAAAATTGGAAATTTTCGAATGAGAATCAGCCATAACTTGCACCCCTAGTCAAATCTCTCTCTCTCTCTCTCTATTTTAGTTAAGGAAAAAACTTAAACTTTTTGTTTAGAATCGACTACTTTTTTATTTTTATGGTAAGAAGAATTTGAGGAGTTGGGTGTCCATAAACAATTGTTGGGTGTTTTGTGTTTGATTATGGGCAGTCCGGACTTAAGACCAACCAAGACAGAGCCAATCAAAAGCAGGCCCATAAAAAGCCCAATCCAAAAAAGAAATTTGAATCATTTGAGTTGACTGCACAAAAAACCCTAATGTCAGATGCCGAGTACGGCGTCGCCCACTGTCTCACTGTTTTGTTGGCTTCCTCACCAAAAGACAAACAAATACTCCACTCAGGAACACTGGCTTCTTCAGCAAAACCAAAACTGGCCTACATTGAAAGTCCACTTCCATTTCCTCACCCTCCCTCCTAAAACCCTAATTTCTCAAACCACGAACTCTCTTTCTCTCTCTGAGCTCTGAGCGCTGAGTCTCTCTTGTGATAGTTTATATTACAGGGAGAAAATGGACCATTGCCTCAGTCACAGTGAAGCAGCTCTCTCTCCCAAGCTCTCAATTTTCGCCAACTCCAAGCCGTATTTGTCGAAACCAAACCACTTTAGCTTCTTCCTCTACTCTAAGAAGCTCGGAGCCAGAACCGCCGCGCCCTCTCTCCACCTCCGATCATGGCCCTCAAACCTCGTCACTTTCACCAAGCGCCCGAGCCGCCGAGTCTACTCGGTCCGGAGCGAGTCTTCCCACGCCGGAGCTGCGGCGAACGGAGAGCCGCCGAAACTGGGGAAGAGAACGGACATAAAGAAGATCCTGATACTCGGAGCTGGGCCGATTGTGATAGGGCAAGCCTGCGAGTTCGATTACTCGGGCACTCAGGCCTGCAAGGCTCTCAAGGAGGACGGATACGAGGTCGTTTTGATAAACTCGAACCCGGCCACCATCATGACCGACCCGGACTTGGCTGACAGGACTTACATTACGCCAATGACGCCCGAGCTGGTCGAGCAAATCCTCGAGAAGGAGCGGCCTGATGCTCTGTTGCCCACCATGGGTGGCCAGACAGCGTTGAACCTTGCCGTGGCGTTGGCCGAGAGCGGCGCTCTGGCCAAATACGGCGTCGAATTGATTGGAGCGAAGCTGGAGGCAATAAAAAAAGCAGAGGACAGAGACTTGTTCAAGCAGGCCATGAAGAACATCGGAGTCAAGACACCGCCGTCTGGGATTGCGACGACGCTTGATGAATGTATCGAAATTGCTCATGAAATCGGAGAGTTTCCGTTGATTATTCGGCCTGCGTTTACTTTGGGCGGGACTGGAGGGGGCATTGCTTATAACAAAGATGAGTTTGAGGACATTTGCAAGGCCGGGATAGCGGCAAGTGTGACGTCTCAAGTTTTGGTGGAGAAATCGTTGTTGGGTTGGAAGGAGTATGAGCTTGAGGTGATGAGAGACTTGGCTGACAATGTGGTGATTATATGTTCCATTGAGAATATTGACCCAATGGGGGTTCATACTGGGGACTCAATCACTGTGGCTCCTGCTCAGACTTTGACTGATAAGGAGTATCAGCGGCTGAGGGATTATTCCATTGCTATCATAAGGGAGATTGGAGTGGAATGTGGTGGTTCTAATGTGCAGTTTGCGGTTAATCCTGTAGATGGTGAGGTTATGGTGATTGAGATGAACCCAAGGGTTTCGCGGTCCTCGGCTCTTGCCTCCAAAGCTACTGGTTTTCCAATTGCGAAAATGGCTGCCAAGTTGTCAGTTGGGTATTCCTTGGATCAGATACCTAATGACATTACAAAGAAGACACCGGCTAGTTTTGAGCCTTCCATAGATTATGTGGTAACCAAGGTAAGTACTTATTCATTACCTTCTTCATTACCCTTTTGTAGCGCGCTCTGATTAAACACATCGAGCTTTGTATTCTTGGATTAATTAGTTTTTGATTGCTTCATTTATGGGTATTCAAATTTTCTTTTTCGTATGTCTGTCTTTGGTATTGCTAGAATTTTTGTGTACATTTTTAGTCCTAGCTTGGATGTAATGGTTAGACCTTACACAGGAGTTGAGTTTTTTCTGTCAAATTTTAGATGGCATTGTCCATTAGCTTCCTGGATAATATGCATATTACTTATGCTGGTAGGAATGTCATCAATCTTTGTCGTCATTTATCTTATTTATGACAACACATTTCTGTTAATCCATGCATTTTTAGATCCGTTTTGCATGTCATCTCAATTTTCTTGTTTTTGTTTTATTGAATTGTGCAGATTCCCCGGTTTGCATTTGAAAAATTTCCTGGTTCACAGCCCATATTAACTACCCAAATGAAATCTGTTGGTGAGTCAATGGCACTGGGTCGCACATTTCAAGAGTCCTTTCAGAAAGCAGTTCGATCTTTGGAATGTGGGTTCTCTGGATGGGGCTGTGCGAAAATTAAGGAACTTGACTGGGATTGGGACCAGTTGAAGTATAGCCTCCGAGTTCCTAACCCAGACCGCATCCATGCCATATATGCTGCAATGAAGAAGGGGATGAAGGTAGATGATATTCATGAGTTGAGTTACATTGACAAATGGTTCCTCACACAGCTTAAGGAGCTGGTAGATGTGGAGCAATTTCTCCTGGCTAGAAACTTGTCTGATCTAACAAAGGATGAGTTATACGAAGTGAAAAAAAGAGGTTTCAGTGACAAACAGATAGCTTTTGCCACTAAAGCCACTGAAAAGGACGTCCGGTTGAAGAGGCTATCTTTAGGTGTTGCTCCGGCATATAAGCGGGTGGATACGTGTGCTGCGGAGTTTGAGGCCAATACTCCTTATATGTACTCTTCCTATGACTTTGAGTGTGAAGCAGCTCCCACCCAGAGGAAGAAGGTTTTGATTTTAGGTGGAGGACCAAATCGAATCGGTCAGGGGATAGAGTTTGACTACTGTTGTTGCCATACGTCCTTTGCCCTACAGGTTTGTCTCTGATATGTTTACTGCCCACTTGCCTGCCCTTCCTTTTTCAACTCCCTCTCTTACCACACCTTTTTCATTCATGAACGCAAGTTCCTAGGTACGTAGATATCTTATATTAACTTAAAATAACTCGGGTGCATTAGCTGAATGGAATTGGTTTTAGATTTCTTTATTTCTGAATCATGACATATCCTAATCATCAATCATGCATTATTTTTCACATGTGGCAGTGGGATCACAGGTAGTTACAAATTGGGCGATCATTGCACCTTTTTCTCCTGATGAGAACTAAAATTAGATACCTTTAGTCAAGATGCCTCTAGGATTTACTCTTGGAGGCGGCGAGTGTCATAAACTACAATTTGGGTACAGTTGATCAGAGATCTGGATGCATTCATAATAGCTTGTAGTAGAAACGGAGAAATTTTAGTTACTTGCATATCTAAAATAGTTCTATGGGATATACTGAATTTGGCGCTTATGTTGTAACAATGAACTTATGGATTACAGGATCCCTCCTGTGTGATTAATTCACATTCATGCAAACGTATTTATATATTTCCCGTCACTATTTATATTTTTTCTGTGCCATCGTAGGTACCAATCTAAAAGTTTGCCTACTATTTATATAATTTGATGAATTGGCGGAGTCTATGCGTTGATATTTGAAATTGTTCAAATCCTTCATTGAGATGCCTGCTTCTCTCCTTCTCTTTTACAGAAAGCAGGATATGAGACCATTATGATGAATTCAAATCCTGAAACAGTATCCACAGATTATGACACGAGCGACCGTCTATATTTTGAGCCACTGACTGTCGAAGATGTGCTGAACATAATTGATTTGGAAAAACCTGATGGCATCATTGTGCAGTTTGGAGGTCAAACACCATTGAAGTTGTCTCTTCCTATCCAGCAGTATCTAGATGAGAACAAGCCTAAATGTGCAAGTGGGTCTGGATATGTACGCATTTGGGGTACTTCACCTGCTAACATAGATGCTGCTGAGGACAGGGAGAAGTTCAATACAATCCTTAACGAGTTAAAGATTGAACAACCAAAAGGAGGAATTGCCAAGAGCGAAGCTGATGCTATTGCCATTGCAAAGGACATTGGGTACCCAGTTGTTGTCCGGCCTTCCTACGTATTGGGTGGCCGAGCCATGGAAATTGTATATAGTGATGACAAACTTGCGACCTACCTCGAAAATGCTGTTGAGGTGGACCCGGAACGCCCTGTATTGATTGACAAGTATCTATCCGATGCAATTGAGATTGATGTTGATGCACTTGCCGACTCTCAGGGTAATGTTGTCATTGGTGGAATAATGGAGCACATTGAGCAGGCTGGGGTCCATTCTGGTGACTCTGCTTGTTCGATTCCAACAAAAACCATCCCTGCTTCTTGCTTGGAGACAATTAGGTCATGGACTATAAAATTGGCTAGGAGGCTGAATGTGTGTGGGCTGATGAACTGTCAGTATGCAATTACATTGTCTGGAGATGTTTTCTTACTCGAAGCAAACCCTCGTGCTTCCCGTACCGTCCCATTTGTGTCCAAGGCGATTGGACATCCATTGGCTAAATATGCTTCCCTTGTCATGTCTGGGAAGTCTCTTCATGATATAAGTTTCACAAAAGAGGTAATTCCTGCCCATGTGTCAGTAAAGGAAGCTGTTCTCCCATTTGAGAAATTCCAAGGCTGTGATGTGTTGCTGGGGCCTGAGATGCGTAGCACTGGTGAGGTGATGGGTATTGATTATGAGTTTCCCATTGCATTTGCCAAGGCCCAGATTGCTGCGGGGCAGAAGCTACCACTTTCTGGCACTGTCTTCCTCAGCTTAAATGATTTGACCAAACCTCATCTTGAAAAGATTGCAACAGCCTTTTTAGGGCTTGGATTTAAGATTGTTTCAACTTCTGGGACAGCTCATATTCTTGAGTTGGCAAAAATTCCAGTGGAACGAGTGCTGAAGCTGCATGAAGGGCGGCCTCATGCTGCTGATATGGTTGCTAATGGGCAAATCCAGTTAATGGTGATCACAAGTTCAGGCGATGCACTTGATCAGATTGATGGACGGCAACTAAGGAGGTCGGGCCTTGCTTACAAAATTCCAGTAATAACAACAATTGCCGGAGCTTTAGCAACTGCCGAAGCAATAAGGAGTCTAAAGTCCAGCCCTGTTAAGATGATTGCACTTCAGGACTTCTTTGATGATGAGAGCAAAGCTGGGAGTGATAAAAAGTTGCAGTCAGTCTCCTCCTCTCTGTGAGCTGACCCGGACTTTCTGGTAAGCCGTTGGGGTTCCTCTGCGTTATTTATTTTGTTTCTAATATATGTATCCTCTAATGTTTTTGGGACAGGTTTCTGTTAAGTTACTAGCTTTTACCAAAATTTTGCCAATCCAGTTTTTCTCTCCTCTCCTTTTTGTTGAAGCTATAATTTCAAATTTTGGATAGCTATATGTAGAAAAATTTAGGCATTGGTGTGTGTAATATAGATTAGTTCGATGGTGGTACAATTATGGCGATCTGTGCTGTATGTTCTCTTGCATAGACATGTACTTTTCCAAAGTTCTTTATAGCACAGTTTAATCATCAGAAAACTTCTACATTAATGAGAAAGTGAATCTTGTGATGTACCAAATCTAGATCCTGCTTAGCATATAATATGGCAACCATTGGAACTTTACTTGTTTGTGTAGCTTGTATTATTTCTAGAAATGGTAGTTAACAATTTTTGGTATAGCTACGGGATCAATCTCTCCCCCTTCAGGAATTCAATTTTTGAACATATCATGCGAATGATTTCGCCTCAGCTCAACCCTAGAAGAGGATATATTTTCCATTACCCTGGCCCCATAGCAACTATGAAATCACTTTTGTTCTACATATTACTTTGCATGGCGTTAACATTTTCTTTGGATCACATGTGTGCAGCGTGTGACCTGATCTTGGTCATTTCAGAGTTCTTTTGAGCTAGTAAAATTTTATTTAGGTGTAGCAAATGAATTTCCTTTTCGCTTTCTATCCACCCAAATGCTACTTGAGCTAGGGTCATGACTCATGAGTGTAGTTGATGAATTAGACAGTGGATACATTTGTTTAAACTGTGGAGTAAAAGGACATCTAAACAGATAAGCTTTAACTGAAATTGTCCAGATGGAATGATTGTGGTTGATCAAGTGATTTCGTTTTCGGCCTAGATACTTCGAGCATGACATTTGCTTTTTCCCAAAGTGACCTCAACTACATGGCATGTTTGACCATTCCCTCTGCGTTGTCAATTTAGATTGAATTTAGCTGGTCTAGGAATCGTGTGATTCATGAATTTAGCTGGTCTAGCTGGTTTACTTGCATAGAATGTTCGTTATGTTTGCACTTAGAGATACATTGAATTCTCCACTCGTTTTCCCTTTATGGTGGGATTCATGACCCTCCTTTTCTTGGGGATTATGATTGCTGCATTGATTGTTTTGGTATAATTAACGGTTTAGACACTTCATATATTTTCATTCTCTAATTATTAGTTAGTTTTGAATGCTTTGTATTTGTATCCATTTGTAGATAGCGGTCAAGCCAAACTACCTCAACTTTGATATTGTTTATTGGGACTTTCTTCAAAGACTCTTTCTATGAGACCAGGCATGACGTTTAGTTATTCCTGGTGCACTGAGTATTGCTAACTTAAGTCGTGTATGGGCGTGCAAGAATTTTCCGACTGTTGATGGATGCGGGTCTCACACAATAGGGCCCGCATGCATTTACGGTCAAAAATCAATCGCACGCCCACGGGCCACTTATTGTAGCATATTTATTCCCCCAAATCGTTATCTTTCATTTTCTTTTGGCAAAGGGCCCTCTCGTTCTCAAAATTACTACCTACTTGATTTCACCTTTCTTGATACGCACCATAATTTTTCGTTTTTAACCTTTTTGTTTTCGATGGAATAATTCTGTAAATTTAATCCTAAACAAATTCACTTATGAAATTACGCAACCCCTGTTTGTTGGGCCTCCACTTTTGTTTTCCGCTTTAGCCTCTTGGCTTCTTATTGCATGTTGCTGTTCCAACAAATAGTAAAAGGAAGCTGTGGATGGTGGGAAACCCAAAAGAAAAAAGGGAGTTTCACTATTATCTCTAGTATAGGGTCCAAATTATAAAAAATCCAATATAAAATAAATTTTAGAAACACACCCAAAGTCCATTTACAACATAACAAAGAGGCTTTGAACTTCCTATAAATTACAAAATTGCCATTAATTTCTTAAAACATGCTCAATCCCAAAATCTCATTAAAAAACTAGGGATGGCAATAGGTCGGTTAGGGGCCGGGTATAGCAATACCATCCATGTCCCCGCTCCCCATCCCCGCCCCCGTACCCGCCCTCATCCCCGGTATGAAATTTCAGGGAATCCCCATCCTTGTACCCGTCAAGGAATGGTATCCCAAACCTGCCTCAAATCCCCAAATTTTTTAAATAAATAAAACAATATCCATATTATAACACATGTTAATTTAACAAATAAAATCATATAATAAAAAAATAAGTCCACAGTTTAGGGTAACTTTTTTAATTGTTATATTATATTATATTATATATTTAGTACTTAAAAACCTAATCAAAAGCACCTCTGGCATGCTGGAAGTGTTTCTTCAGTAAAGCTTCTAAGTACTTTCTATATAAGTATTTTCTGGACAAGCTTTAAATTTAGTTCAAGTTTTTTGCTGGGTTTAAATCTTCCTCGGAAATGGATAAATCAATATATGCTTAAATTAGCTTAACTAGATTCGACCCAAAAAATAAAACAGAAACTAGCTTAACATGTCGAGGAAAGTGTGGGCACAGTACAACACAGACAAATGGAAGTTTATGTCAATTTCAACACGTAATTGTTTTGGGTAACTTTTTATTTTTTATATTATATTATATGTTTAGTAACTAAAAATAAATATATCACTTATTGGGCCAGGCTCGGGGATGGATATACCAATACCATCCCCGGGCCATCTCTAATCGGGTATTTTGAAAAATTGAGGATCCCTATATCCGTCCCATTTTCCCTCAAAATCTTTCCCCATTAGGGCCAGGGACCAGATGGGGACCTGACATGACCAGGATTTTTGTCATCCCTATTAAAAAAGACCCAAAATACTCAACATGGCATCAAAGTAATTTAATAATCAAAATTAAATTCAAAAGGGCCATCTGTCCTTTTTTGGATATTTTTTTTGGGTTTGTTTATAGAAATTAAATGGTGTAGGATTTATCTATGTCACTAGTGCTAAGAATGAGTATCTAACTAAATACCTCAAGAAATAAACGGGAATTAATTTTTTCTTTCAATAATGGAAGGAAAAATACAACTAGATTAATAGCTAATTAGTACAAACATAAATTACTTTTTTTTTATAAAAGGAAAAAACAAAATTACTTGTATTGATTTGAAGTTTGTGAAAGCTTTTTAAAGTGGGGTGTTTAAACTAACAATTGGTCTTGTGATATTTATCTCTACTTTATTAAAAGATGTTCAAAGTTCGAATTATCGTTTTTCAGTGACATGATATGATAAGTTTAGGGCCAGCCTTTAATTTATGTTTTGTGTTGTGATATGATCTACTAGCGTCATGTTGTGATAAGGTTAGGTCCAAATGTTATTGTCTTTTTATGTAAATTTCGTGTGTTAATTGATCGCTTGGAATTTTGCCAAGAAAGCCTTGATCTCTCCAGATTTTCAATTTAGGATGAATAGTCGTATTCAAGGCCTCCTTTAGTCCTGCATGTGATAAGAAATACCAACATCATCGACTTTGTGCGTGCCTTCCCTTTTACTTGCAGGACTATGGTGCTCGTCCGGTTATATCAAATCTTTGCTTTCCATATTCTACCAGAAAAACTTCCATGTCTCCTCCGGTTGTGTTTAATCATGTGCCGATCTCTCTCGTCATTGACTAGTAATGTAATGACATAGACAGATACATGGTTGTTCTCTATCACCGGTTGTAAATAATTAGGATCTATCTCTCTCATTACGTGAGTATTCCCTTTGACAACATAGATAAACACGTTGTTGCACACAACTAGTTTCACTTAAGATTTTCTCGTGGCTTACAGATAGATAACACGCAGTCTAGCATTTCAGCAATAAAATGATTGTTTTTTGGTTTTGGTTTGAATGTGTGGGCTTAATATTCTAGTCGTGCACTCAAATTACCGTGTGATGTCCGCTAATTTGGCTGCTTGAAGTCATTGAAAGAGAGAGAGAAAGAAATTAAGGAGCCGTAGGAGGTCAATTGCCCTTAGCGGTCGGAGTGGGAACTGGTTGTAACGAAAGACCTTATGCTAAAACCGTGTGGACCTTAATCTCTGCAAACAGCCAAATTCTTCCCTGGAATATGGAATTAGAAGCCTAAGATCTGGAAAGCTCTAGAATACCAACAAATTAGGACCCATTTGAATAACACTTTTGTCTTATTAAAAGTGTAAAGGTTTCTTCCATAACATGTTATATTATCAGACTGTCAATTTAGATCACATATTCAAACTTACATTGAAGAGTCTGTTAATGTAACATGTTAGGTTGTTTGATAAAGAACATCTCCTTAACGATAATGCTACACTAACGGAATCATGAGGAAAGAAGGGAACCACCCTCATGTGGATTTGGATCTGGATCTGGATTCTCTCCTGGTGGTTTCACTGACAAATTTTGATATTTCTAGCAGTGGATTGAAGTATATAATGTGTAAAGAATGATGGGGTTTTTGGTTTATACATTATTTTTTCAATTTTTAAACTGTACGACTGATTTTTGTTCAGCATTCAAAATAAATGGGTCTTCCAGTAGTTCACATTAATGTGGTTTACAACTATGGCTTGTGTCTCCACTGAAAATTGGAAAATTTTGGTCAAGTCTCGAGAATGTTTTGGTTTTGGTCTTGGTCCTCGATATACATGGCATAAATGCAAAGAGCATATAATGGGTGCCCTATCTTCAAGAGCACGGCAACATACCCATGCAACCCTACACGATCGAATGTCGATAGATCATGAAATAAATTTTTGGTCTTCTTCGGGTGATGTCAAGACCCCCAAAACCAAGTATCGATCATGTTGAAAGTTGAATGTATTAATTAAGTCTGCAAGACTGCAACCAAATTAAAGTTAAATATTAAACGTGTATGAAGAGAGCATGGAAAAGGGAGAGGGCGATTGGATGCTCAAACTCAAAAGTACCAATGCCGTATAGCACATGTGAGCTTCTTCTGGAGACCATGACAATTCAACTCGAAGGACGAAGGGGACACTCCATCATCTTGGAAATAATAATACACCTGTCACCGGGTGTCTAACCCGATGAGACGAGCGCTCGATTTTTGACTCGTTTTCTTGAAATTCGGCTTTGATGGGTTTATTCAACTAATAATTCAATGAGTGACGTATGTATTTGAGACGTCCGTTTCATGAAATGATGGATGTAAGCAAGTTTTTCTTCACGCAAGAGGGCAACATAACCACTGGCACTATTGCCTGTTTAATCGCCAACCCATGCAACTGCATATAAGAATTGACTCGTTTCCGCTATGAACCGAGATTACTTATATAACTTTCCTCTCACAACAAAGTGTACTTAGAATCAATACGCTGTATTTGAGGCTGTTTTCTCATATACTCTTCATCATACTTTTGCTAATGGGGAAGCTGAAAGAGGAAGTCAAATTTCGGATTCCGCATTGCAAACTCTCTAGAAACCAGCTAATTAATAGTACGGAAAGTGAAAACATTAAAAAGGGTACCGACTGTTTGTTGGTGAGGTGCGTATTTTGTTACCACGTCACTAAAATGAAGTCAAAATCAATCTTTATGTTGAAGACTGAGAGAGTAAGGGAATTAATTACTGTTCACTCTATGATTGAGCCACCCCAAAACAACAACATTGAGTTTTCATATTGCTTCTTACATGTACATGACATCATATTAAATGAGTTATTTTTGCTTTTGTTTTAGTCAGATATTCACAAAGCAACATTCGTAGTTTAGATAACCACTAACTTCAAAAGTTTAAGTAATTCTCTGCAAAAATGAGATAATCAAACTTAGGATCTCGTGTAAAGTGAGCTCTAAGACCAATTAGATCACCCACTAACTCCAAAATTTTAACGCTTTAAGTTGTCAAAGAATAAATCAACAATGTATATCAAACTGACGATATAAAAGCATTTGTTCCGTGCATAAAAAGAGCATTTTGCATTTTGTTTTGTTGCTTTTTATTTTATATATATGTGTGGGGTGAAATCGAAACTACTTCTGTTTACATGGCTAACTTGCTATCAATATGAACTGATTGTTTTCAGTTGGACTTCTCGTGAGTTTTGATGGTGCATGAGCAAACTATAAAAGTAGAATTTGGCATATGCTTTCTTTTATTAAGGTCCACGCGCATAAGACTCTTTAACAGCAAAAAGAAGAAGAAAAAAAAATAATTTTGAAAGGTGGGTGGGGTGGAGGTGGAGGTGGAGATGGGTGAAGAAACACAAGTCCAACTGCTTCCACTGCAAAGTAGAACAAGTTTAATTAACAAATGGCAAAACTCAGTTTAGTCACTTAAATATTAATTATAATCCAGAATCTAATTTTTTTCTTTTTCTTTTTCTTGGTTAAGAAGAGAAATATATTAATTTAAGATATCTTTTTTCTCTTACTTAGGGAGAAGTGTCGCAATCGTCAATGGCAGCTTAAGACTTTAGAATACCAGAGTTTTCTCAACTCATGCGCGCAACGAGCTGACCGGCTCCCTACCAACCGTACCCCACCTTTATCTTAACTTTATACACAAAAACACGCTTATATTTCCTTTCGTAACGAAGCCAGAAATTTATCATTATGTGAAGATGACAAAATAACGAAATGGAATATGTGCATCTCCGAAAATGCATATGTATATTCACTTGAGAGTAATTGAAGGGGAAAACAAAAAAAGTGAGTTATTATAGGAGATTTCTATAAGATTGGTTTACAAACTTCACTGACCACTTACGTGAATGAATTTGATTCATGTAAAGAATGTGTTTAAGTTTAACGAGTGGTGATTATGACATTACCAAAAAGAACGCGAAGAATGCTTTTTCAGATTTACGGGTTTTAAGAGCACTTAATTGAGCTAGTTAGCTACATCGGGATACTTGGGTCGTTCTCAACGAAAATAAGTAGGTCATTAGGCGGTGGTTAGAGGAGGTAGAAAGCTAGCACTGTCTCAGTGGATTCAGCAGGCCCAATCACTCACCAAATAAACCCTACTTTTTCACTCATTCACCACAAACCTCTGCCACATGTCACCCCGGCAAAAGCCTACACAATAATTAATTTCAAGAGTGGACCAAATCTGGATTTAGGTTTTTGGTTAACCACATTTTGTAATTCCATTTTGAGTGATGACATGAGGAAAAAAAAGAAGCCAAAAAGGAAAAGGTAGTAGGGTTTTGTAATGTAGCTTTGGGGCCCCTTCAGAAGAGGAGGAATACATTTTGGTTTAAAGGTTAATGTCAGTGACGGATGGTACGTCAAATCGAAAACTATATATCATTACCGTTCTCATCCAAACCTTTGACTCTTAAAATAAATACGACTTTGTTGTGTATTTTTTTTGTTTTGTTTGAAATAATAGCTCTATGTATGGCTCAAGTCCTAGAAAATGGGAGGGAGGGAGAGAGAGTATGAGGCGCCAAATTTCCCCAATTGAAAGTTAGGCAACGTTATAGCCTAGAATTTAAAGAGATAAAACAAATTTTCAAGAATGTCTTTGAGACTATTTTGGCTAATGAGAAAATTTTTCGTCAGAATGAAGATCTTAAAGCAGACTTCGATATGTACAATCATTCACAAACCATGCATTTCAAGTCACTTTGAATGTTTTTGTGTTCATAAGGATTTGAATTTACGACGTTTGAATTCAAAGCTCATATCTGACTTGTTGCGGATAGAAAGATAGAGAGAGAGAGAGAAATTAAAAATCTAAGAAATAAAAATTTCTAGAAACACTACTTGTTGGGAAGGAAAGTCGCATGTGAAAACAACGGCCGTCAGTAGGGCACTCCTTGCCCTGGACAAGGGTTAGAAATAGAAATTGTCTTGCATTTTTCCTATCTTTGTTGACAAGGTTTTTCATCATGAGTTAATTCTTAATTTATCCTATAACCATTTGACTAAACCCAACCACCCAATTTGATATATGATTAAAGAGCAAGTGAATTTGATTCTCTTTACTTTAACAATTCCAGCAATAAAGATTGCTTCTGGTGCTTGCTTGTTACCACCAAATGAAATTACTGAGTAAATGTGAAAAAGGTAGAGATCTATTTGAAGTGCTTTGGTGGTTAAAAAGATTAATTGAGAAGGACTTTTGGAGACTATCGAATTGTTTGTATACGGCTATTTTGATTTTAGACTCTAAAACTTGTGTCTGCAAACTGGGTTTTTTCAGAGAGAGGATGATGAATTTTCAAACTTGAAGATAAGTTTTTCCTGCAAAAAATCAAAAGTGGAATTATATATAATTCTATCAATAAACCTAACGGCTTAAGAGAAATTAAATATAAATCTGTCTCTATATATGGCAGAATCAGCAGCCTAATAAAAATATTCAACAGATGACGTCACAATGACACCTTCCCTCAAAGCTTCCTTCCCTATTTATACTCTCACTTTGTGCTGCAAACAAACCCCACCTCACCCCTCTCTCTCTCTCTCTCTCTCTCTCTCTCTCTCTCTCTCTCTCTCTCTACATCTCTCTCTCTCTCTCTCTCTCTCTCTCTCTCTCTCTCTCTCTCTCTCTCTCTCTCTCTCTCTCTCTCTCTCTCTCTCTCTCTCTCTCTCTCTCTCTCTCTCTCTCTCTCTCTCTCTCTCTCTCTCTCTCTCTCTCTCTCTCTCTCTCTCTCTCTCTCTCTCTCTCTCTCTCTCTCTCTCTCTCTCTCTCTCTCTCTCTCTCTCTCTCTCTCTCTCTCTCTCTCTCTCTCTCTCTCTCTCTCTCTCTCTCTCTCTCTCTCTCTCTCTCTCTCTCTCTCTCTCTCTCTCTCTCTCTCTCTCTCTCTCTCTCTCTCTCTCTCTCTCTCTCTCTCTCTCTCTCTCTCTCTCTCTCTCTCTCTCTCTCTCTCTCTCTCTCTCTCTCTCTCTCTCTCTCTCTCTCTCTCTCTCTCTCTCTCTCTCTCTCTCTCTCTCTCTCTCTCTCTCTCTCTCTCTCTCTCTCTCTCTCTACACAAAAGCATAGCTTAAAGCCCAAAGCTTAAAGATTTAGGTGCAATGGAGTGCAGTAATGAGACAATGAACACAAACTACACAACCACCTCCTCAACCCCTCTGTCTCAGTCTCCTTCTTCTTCACCATCCTCTCCTCCTCCTCCTCTGCCTCCTACTCCAACTCCAAACCCACCTGTGGTTATAAGTCCTTGTGCTGCATGCAAGATCTTGAGGAGAAGATGTGCAGACAAATGTGTCTTGGCACCTTACTTTCCTCCCACTGAGCCAGCCAAGTTCACTATTGCTCATCGTGTCTTTGGGGCTAGTAATATCATCAAGTTCTTGCAGGTACTTTTCTTCATGTACCAAACATGTAGCACTACTTGTCAAAGTAGGTCTATGACTTTGTGTTCTGGAATATTAGATACACAGTTATGTTCTTCTGTCACGCTGTGAATTTTGGTAATCGATGAAACTGAATTTTACTAAATATGTAGTTTAAATTCAAAGTCTAATAAAATTATCGTTCTCTCGTTCTCTCGTTCTCTCGTTTTGACAACACAAGTCTGACCAGAAGACACGATGAAACTGAACTTAAGATCTTTCTCCCATGTAAAATATTAAGTGTCATATTTTCCATGGAATATTGTGTTAGTTGCATTCATATTTGAAAATTCTAGGAAGTATACACCACTAGACACAAATGGAGGCATACCAAAGTGGTAGGAAATTCCCTTTCAGCCCTTAGCCCTGATATTATTTTTTATCAAGGAAACCAACTACTCTGACTAAATTATTCTGATAACAACAGAACAAGGGAGAAAAACTCTCAAAAGTACCTCTTTTTTTCTTTTTCTTTTTTCTTTTTCTATCTATTTTCTCAGTTCGCAATCAATTAAATATTGAAGGTTTATTTGTAACTAAATGAAAGAAACATCTCAAATTTTCAGGAACTTCCAGAATCTCAAAGAGCTGATGCAGTGAGCAGCATGGTTTATGAGGCCAGTGCAAGAATTAGAGACCCAGTTTATGGGTGTGCAGGGGCAATCTGCCACCTCCAGAAACAAGTGAATGAGCTGCAAGCACAATTAGCCAAGGCACAAGCTGAGCTTGTCAACATGCAATGCCAGCAAGCCAACCTTGTGGCACTAATTTGCATGGAGATGACACAATCTAATGAGCAGGGCTCTCCTCAGCAATCACTTGATCACAACTTCATCACCAGTTCTCATGGCAGCAACCAGAGCAACTTAAGCTTCCTTGATGACACCACCACTCTAGGCTCATTGTGGGAACCACTTTGGACATGAAGAGAAACAAATAATTAAGAGGAGGAATGCTAGACTCAGTCGAGCATGAGTACGTGACATATCTTGATCAGTGTGGGCTCGACAGTAGGTCTCACACTCATGCATAACTCAGAATGCATCACGCATGTGCGACTGACACTAGCATCAATTATTAATTAATTATTGTAACCCAATGAATTGAAAAAAAAAAAAAAAAACCTTGTTCCAGGAATCCAATCAAATTCTCCTAAGGAGAGGTTGAAGGACACCATATTAATTAATAAATTTTGGGTAGCTCTCTAGTAGGAATGAAGTAGTACTAGATCTTCAATGTTTGAACAAAAGGGAGGGAAGATGAAAGTTGAGATTGATGTAATATGACTTTGTTTAAGCCTGCTGCAGGGCAAAAGTAGCTAGCTTGGTGGGTCTTTTTCTTTTTAGTTCATGTAATATTTTCCATATTGAAGACGAAAACAGATATATGTCTGTTCTCAGTCCATTTGTGTGCTGATCTTACTGAATCTAGCTTTAACCAACTTTTGGTCACCTACTTTAATTAATTAATAAATTGATGTTTGATGCATGAATTAATTCCTTGTCCAACTAGCTTTTGACCATCTTTCTCTATAACGACCTTTAAGCCCACCAAAAGAAAACCCTCTCTCTCTTGCAACTTGGGATAAGCACCATGTTTATCAACTAATACAATCAGATTTTATTAATTAACTTGAACTTTAATTTTTATATGGTAACAATTAATTATATTTATCTGCGATTATGAGTTGTGTGATGCAATTACACGTGGAGATGAGAAATTGGAAATTAAATTGCATGGGGTGTGTGTTGAAGAATCTAAAGTCCCATATTGGAAACTATACTGAAGCCTTTTGTTTCACTTGCTGGACTTTAAAGGCGGTTAATTTAGAGACAATATCATCACTATTGGTAGTAGGAACCCGATGATCCGTTGCTATAAAATCTAACAAACCTATTATCGTTTAGAATAAAGACACCATTTCAGCATCAGGGTCTGTTTTTATCTGCCTTAATTGGGCAATGTGGACCTATTATGGCTTTGCACCTCTGGCTCTCAATTGAAAAATGAAACTTGATGTATTAAATCTGACGATGCATTTTTTAGATTTATCTAACCATATATGCTTGGCTCTTGAAAGTACATGTATGCGCAAATCTTGATCACCATGTCAAAGATGTATACCTTTTGGCTTTGGGCTGGCTACAGATGTTTTGACTGATTCCACAATCTTTTAGTGCATGCTTTCAAGGAAGTAAACAAAATACAATTCCATGGTGACAAGACCTTTTTTTTTCCTTTACCATGTTTCTTTTCTGTTTGATACTGCAGCAGCAGCCCCTCCTTAACTTATTTCACACTGATCGAGTTTTCTTGCTAATAAAGGAAATCTTTTGAGTGAATATGCAACTTGACCCCAATATTCTTGCTTTTCTCTTTTATGGAAAAGTGGGATGGTGTTCGATGAAATGTTTCAAAGAGGTATGCACTACTTTATTTATTTTTTCTAAATTTATAAATATTTTTTTTATTTTTTTTAAAAAGGATGAGGGTAGACTTTCAATTTCATAAGCTTCGTTGACTCCTGAGCTTTCTTTTATGGAAAAGGGCACACTGTTTAATAAAATGTCTCAAAAGAGGCATATTCATAACCTAAAGAAGGCTAAGGCACACCTACTTATGCTTAATTTGATGAACCCTATTCGTCACACCCCGGGGTATTCTTGTATTTTTCTTTATGATATTGTTTGATAAAATGTCTTAAAGAGGCATTTATAAGTTAAAGGAAGGTTGAAACACATTACGTTTATCACACTCAGTAATAGTGACTTACTAATTATTGATGTGACGTTACGTTGACTATAATATAAATCACATATTTACGCATGAATTATTTATCTGTCTTAAGTGCAAGCGATTAGAAAAGGGGGAGTTTCGAACCTCTACCCGCATAAATAAAGGTAAAAGAACTTAACCAACTAAACTATACATCACTCACATTTACACATGAATTCAACTGCATCATAAAATAACATGTCATAGAAATCCTTCCAACTATAACCAATGATTAATCGTGGTGGATCAATTAGACATTACTTTTACTGTCCCAAACTGTGACACTTAGCCAATAAGTCACTTGATGTTGTTAATATTAGTTATTACTGTCCCCCCCGTCCCCGTTAAAAGTCACAATCTTTTTCCTCGACAATGATGCAGAAGAATTTCCTCAACAGAACATTGGGCCCCTGTTGATGTGGGTCGTTGCCACGTGTCCATTTGTTACTCCTCCATTGATAGTAATTAGTGAACTGGTAATCATAGCTTTGATCCCCCCCTAATTAAACGCGTTTTTGAGGCATAATTCAAATCATGTGCACCCCACGTGCGTGAGTTGATGATGATCTCAGATTCTCAACTAAGCAAAGAAGCAAAGCCAACAAAAGATTGTCACCTGTCGGCAACCGATTGTTGCTCTCTTTCTGTCCTTTTTTCTTCTTCCCCTTCTTCTTTTTTCCTCAAGAGACAAAATATCTATGTCTCACCCAACATGCCATAATTTTCTATGCTTGAACGGGAACAAAGTCTGTTTTTTTGACCCAATTGTACCTCTACAGAGGCTATAAAATTAAGCAAACCTATTCCTATATATATAAATAAATAAAGAAAAAAATGAGTTCCACAAGTCAATGATATAATCCTTTAAATTATATTTTTCACCGTCATGACAAGAATTCTTGTGTACTGGTTTGTAGTCATTTTTGTACGTGGTGAACTTTATCCAACCTAACATGCTATAGTGTGTAGGAAAGACGATGGCTTTAGAGAGGTTGATCATAAGTTGACTAGTTAAACATGTATTCCTTGTTGGCGATTCATAATTATACAACATATTTGTTATTAGCATTACTCTAAGTTTCTAATTACTTCGTATGATATTTGATTAAATCGGTGTTATTGTGCGTGATTCTCTCCAGATCAATTCAATTTGTTGTGTTTGGTCACTATATAATATTTACCCATATTCGGCACCATAATTTGCTTTGTACTTTTGTTTTTCATTAATAATTACTATCGATTATTCTATAAAAAAAAGTTTGCACCACCAGAAAAAGTCTTGAATTAATTACACATGCACAATTACACTATATGGTGAATATATATGATGAGAGAAATTATTATATGAAACTTAAAAATGTTCACCAATATTTTAAAGTTAATGTTAGCATGTGATTATGGAAATTCAATTGGTGAGATGAGAATATGGTCAATTAAAACTGTTGTACCTCCAAAAAAAATTGAGCATTATAGGTTATTTTCATAAATCAATCACTGACTAACCTTCCAGGTGAATGTGACTTATATCTCAAGGATTGTCTCATACCAGATTGTTTTTCATTTTAATTTTTTTTATAAAATTAAAAAAGATAATGGGTCCTATTTTTATAGAACACAACTACCTCTTATTTTTTTTCAAAATTCTAAAATTAAATTAAAAAAAATCAATTGGTACACGCGTATACGAATGCCAAGCGGCTAATGTGGGGAGTGGGAATGGATGCCCCCTACCAACATTATACTGTTTGAGTGCATGCTAAGATCTATAAATAGATATGAGCTATAGCTATTTATAGCTCATCATCAATATTTTATTGGTCAAGAAATTATTAAATTTTATATTTGTATGGCACCATCTTATAATCATAGAAAGAATCTTTATCACTGTACATTTCAGTGGGTTTAGATCAATCTACATCATTTCCCATTGCCCATATAGTGGTATTAGGTGTACGAAAACCTATTTTAAAAGGTCACATTGCACCAACTTTTGTCACAAAAAAAATGTCAAATATTAGATGGGACAGAGTAGGAGACTGAAAGAAAAGAATGATCCAATACATCGATAAACTGAAACCAAATTTATTACATTAAATTAACAAAAGGCAAGATCGACAAACCCACAACTAAAAAGGAGACTTAAAGAGTCAAAAATTTGAAACAAGTCTTATCCATATTGTTTGAATTTGCATTACCTAAACAACTGCTACTGAGGAGAATGTTGCAATGGGAACTAAGACATTAACATTTGCTTTGTTGAATCCGCATATATGTATATAGAAATCAATGGGAAAAAGACCAGAAGAGTCGCTCCTTTTGATTCTCTTTCTCTCTTGCTTTTTGAGTTTTGAGATCTCATTCTATTCCTTTTTCTGCTGCTTTCATGTGTATGCATGCATATAGCTAAGCCCACTTGCTGAGTTTTGCAGTCATTTGAGGCTTTTGAACTTCTTTTCTCACTTCAGAAGTTATGGTGGTGATCATAAAGCGTTCATACCAAACATAAATGTTTTGTTCTCATGTGCCATGTGGATGGTTGGTTGTCGCAAATTGATGAATTATGAGACTCACTTGCATTATCGACTGAAAATCCCACGAGAACCCTTTAGCATCACTTACAAAAAGTACTATGTGATAAAAGTGGAGATAGGCCCGACATTATTGCACATCATGTTAATTGGCAACGCCGTACGTCTCGTGTGCCTTTGGCCGTCATTCCATGAGACATTCCCAAAAGTTGCATGGTACAAAGTCTTATAGCCTTTAGAATACATACACCTACTTCTATTTATTTTTTGAAAAACTATCATATATATAGTTAATGGTGTGTTACACTACTTTCATTTCATATGTTTTTACCCCCTATTGTGAGCAAAAGTCTTCGAGATTAGTCCGTAATTGAGGAGTGATATTTTGATAATTTTATATACCAACTAATTTTCGGTCTAGTGATATTTCTTTTTTCAATATTGAATGATGTTTTAAGTTCAAAGCCCCCCCTCCCCTCCCTATTTACGAAGAAAAAAAATGATTTTATTTGCAATATTGTTTTCCTCGTCACACCCGTTTTCACATTTTCTAGCACATGTGCTTTTTTTTTTCAAAAGTTTTGGCTAAGCTTTAAGAAAATTGAACTTAAAGGTTTGCTTGGTCTTGTAGGCCATGTCACCTATACTTAATCAAGTTTTTTTTTTTTTTTTTGGTTATGAAATTAATTTCAGGTTTTTTTTAAAAAAATTTTAAAAAATGAAGATCACATCACATACGTATTATAATATTTAGGAGGTGTAAGATGAGCCAAAAGATGCAAATAGAATTTTCCGGATGCTTGTTCAACTCAAAGAAAACTTTGTGATTTGATTTCGAAGGTAGTTATGTGATTAAATCTTATCCAGTGAGCACATAAGCTTTCTTTTTCATGAGATGGTGAAATTAGGATAACTAAGCTATGGCAATGGTGCTATCAACTCAACACATCGCCATTTTCAAGAGTCGTTTAGCATTTGAAAGGAAAACTTCAAAGTTTGCAGGGAATCTTGAATATAAATAATTGATTTTTCAAACCACGATTTTCACTCATGCTTTTGAAATTATATTATAAATTAAATATTCAACAAGCAACACATTTTTGCTAAGGGATAAGCTTCACAGAATAGGACCAAAAATAAAATTTGTAACACTTGGGTAGAATTAACATTTTGCTAGAGATCAACTTCGCCACGTAATAAACTTTTGTAGACGACGACAACAATAAAACCCTAGTCAAAGTATTTTTCAGTGTTATTTTTTGTTTAATTTCCCTCAGAATTTTGTTTTTCTTTCTTTTCTTTTCTTCTAGATTGATGAGGAAAACCAATTTAATTAGCAAATGTTCAGACAAATCGCAATTGATTTCTACCACAATACCTAATGGTATGAGAAAGTTCAAAGTAGTCAACCAGTCCAAGCAAAACTGCCATGTGTATAACACATTGTCATTTGTTAGGTAATTTAAGTGAGAAAACTAACACATTTGGACATGAAAATTGAACTTGACCGTTTGGACTCTTCCATGACTTATTTTCCCACGTTGAATGAATTGTTGTCTCTTACATCTAGGGTTAGGGGCGGACAATTAACTTTCCGTTAAACCCAACTAACTCGACTTGAATGGTATTTCACACGCAAAAAAGAAAATAATAATAAAAAATCAAGTTATTTTTATGAAATGAAAGACCTAAACTTTCCACGATCAAAACATCAAATGGGAAACGTTTTAAAGAAGGAAAAAGCCAGCTAAGTACATTCAAAACAAAATTGAAATTTTCTTGAATGCTTATAGTATAGTACCTACCTATCAAATTGTTGTCTGCATTCAGATTTCAGAGGCGAAGTTCTACACGTGTCATTAGCATGTGAGAACCCCAGCTAAGCCCATTTTGCTTTAAACTCAGAAAAGAATTTATTTTTCCTAAGATGACCCAAAAGAAGAAAAATTGGAAATAAAATTGAAGGCCCAAAAGAAAATAAAATTGAAGGACCTAGTGTTATACCCAGTGGGCTTTCCTAATAGTGACCTAAGTCAGTGTTATGCCCATTGTAACTTTCCTAGTGGTAGACTTATGTTAAGCCTTACTTCAGTGTTTACTTACTGTATTGGTGGAAATATGAACAGAAAGCATAAACTAGCTGCAAATTAAAGCATTTCTTTTTCTTTTTGATGGGAAATATAGTACACTATTTTCAAAAATCTCTTTGTAAAAACTCTCCCTTCCCTTCCAATCCCAATCCTGGCATTGGGGCAAGTATTTTCCATCAAGGCTAACTAGTTCCAACTTCTAACCAAGCAAAACATCTAAAGAGTTTGACTGGTATATATAAACCAGACAAGAAACGTAAGAGTTTTAACTTGGAAAATTAGTTTAGTTAACATAAAGATTGGTACGCAGCATAAGTTCAATCAAGGAACAACAGTATATATACCATTATCAGCCGCTATCCCAATATAACATACTCCTCTCCAGAACATCAATGAATTGCCAAAGTTTAGGCTCATTATTTCATCCTTATGTGGGAAGAGAGACAAACCAACCTATGATTTTAACCTATAATGGTCTATGTTTTGTCAAAGTTTCTGATACCCGAATAAGTAGACACATTATCTGTAGAAACATTTTCAAGCTAGGAGAGTCGTGACAAGGCACACCTAAATTTATATATTTGGCCTTCTATATACTGCAAGATGCCAAGTGATAGGAATACAAAGTAAATAAATCATCATAGATAAAGGGAAAAATTCAAAGGAGTGCTAGATATCCCATTAAACAGAATTAATGCCAGAAATTAAGGATGCAAGTGAGAAGGCATTTTCACCTCCTGCCATACGCACACAACCACTGAAATGCCTTCATGGTCGTCAAGGTGCAGCGATTGTCCACAGATGCATATTAATTTCACAGTGGTCCTTTTATCAACAGTAACAAAGCAGGATCCACTTCATCTTTCGACAGTAAATTCACTATCAACTCCATTGTTGATGCATCTGCAGAGAAACCCTTCTCCACCATTTGTTGAATAAGTACCGTCGCCTTTGATATCTCATTGTTATTGATAAGGCCTCTGATAATTGTGTTATAGGTGCAATCATCTTTAGAACAGCCTTTCTCGTCCATTTCGACAAGCAACTTTTCTGCTTCACTTGTTAGGCCCGCGATACAGAGTCCATTAATCATTATAGTGTATGTCCTCACATTAGGTTGAAGTCCTTTCGATGATAAACCACAAAAGAGATCCCTTGCAGATTCATTTTTTCCAGTTATAAACAAACCTTCAATAAGAATATTGTAAATCACAATACCAATATCCAACTTCTTCGCTTCCATCTCTCCAAACAATTGCAATGCCCTAGAAAGTAGTCGGTTTTTACATAGGCCATCCAGTAAAATACAATAAGTTTGAGCATCTGGAAGCTGGCCAAAAGCTTGCATCTCGGAGAACAACTTTTGTGCATCATCTATTCTACCCACTTTGCAAAAACCATCCAGAAGAGTGTTATAAGTAATGGTATTTGGAACCAGTCCCTTATGAGACATATCCAGAAAAAGCATCCTGGCCTCATCAATTTTTTTATGCTTACAATATCCATTTATCAATGTACTGTAACTAACAACATTCATCAAGCCCTTGCTATGCATTAGTTCGAAAACTTTTTGTGCCTTGTCCATTTCTCCTCGCAAACAGAAACCATCCATTAGTGAATTGTATGTAACCATATCAGGTTCAATATCTCTTTCAATCATCATTTCGACCACGCCTTCTGCTTCCACGACCATCCCCTCCTTACAAAGTGTGTCTACAAAGACATTAAACGTGCAAACATCTGGAAAGATATTTTTACTCACCATTTCATTCAACAACCTTGTAGCTTCTTTCCACTCGCCTAATTTGCAAACTCCATGAATCAAAGAGTTATAGGTAATGACATTTGGGGCAATACCCTTGCAGATCATTTCTGAGAAGAGGTTTAATGCGTCATCAACTTGTGCATCCTTACAAAGACTGTCGATGATTGTGTTATAAACAACTAGGTCAGGCATGCAAGCTCCTTCCTCCATCTTCCTAAGCAACTGAATAGCAGCACTATTGTTACCTTTCATGCAAAATCCCTTTACTAGTGTGCCGTAAGTAACCACATCAGGCTGACAATTACCTCCCGCAATCATTTTGTTGAAAATTCCTGCCGCCTCCGCCACTCTATTCTTGAGAAGAAAGCCGTTGATTAGAGTGGTGAAGGTAAAGACATCTGGTTCAAGACCAAGTTTGAAGAATTTTCCCAATACAGATAAACTAAACCCCATTTGGTTTAGATGACAATAACAATTTATGAGTATGGTTAGGGTATAAACATCATGTCCAATTCTCGACACACCCATTTGGTTATACAATGAGATGACGGCCGAGTAATGTTTCAATTTCGCAACTTGACCCAATATTTGATTGAAACGAACAACTGAAGGCGGAGGACGCATTTGAAGCATTCTATCAAACACATTGAAAGCATCCTCAACAGTTGTGATTTTGGGTGAGTTGGCTGCTCTAGTTGGGTTCTTGTAGATTTGATTGGTTTAGAAGGTTGAGAGTGAAGGAAAGCAAAGTAATCGTTGGCGAAAACAACAACAGTGGAGTTAGAGTGAAGACAAGGCATACCTCTCCATCTCCTGCTGGTGCAATAAGAAGAAGAAGACGCCGCTATATTCCGCATCATCATCTTCAGCATCTCAGTGAGTCAGTGAGTCTCAGCCAACCTTCAACATTTGGGAAGCGAGACCAAATATCGAAAGGGAGCGGCGGAGCTCTCAAGTGCGTGGATGATGATCCAGTCGACAATGCTATGCTATGTCGGGAAAGGGTTGTGCTTTTCTTTTTTCTTCATTTTTACAAAGAATTTATTTCAGTGGGTTAATTGTTACCAGTGAATTAAATATTTCGGAATTATCTCGAATTCTCAATATATAAAGGAAAGGATGTCTTTTGACAAAAAAAAATTTTAAAAAAAAAATATATATATATATATACAGAAATTCTCTTATGCGGACATTCAGACGTTATTATCGTGCGGACGCAGTGTATTTTGTACTACCCCTCTCTGTGTTCCTGCCTATTTACAATAGGATCCGCACGATAATAACGTGCGGACATCCAGATAAGAGAATAACTGATATATATATATATATATATATATATATATAGGCTTATTTACATCAGTGCTCTTGACTGAAACTATGATTAAATTTCACATTGCACCTTGGAAGTTAAAGTGACACACATTGCCCCATTGACTGATGTTTGCGTCTCACTTTACTCCTCACCGATAAGTTGTCAAATAATCTATTAAAATGCTGACATGGCACGAGTGGGACCCACTATTTTACTACATGATATGTCACATAAGTGCCATGTGTGCAAAACATAATATTTTCTTTAGAATATAATTTAATTGTTAAAAAAAAAACAATAAAACATAACATTTTCTTAAGTCCATGAACCCTAATTTATGCGACGGCGACGTTTTATTCCCCGTCTCCGAGCAACGTCGCAAGCTCATGGAAGCCCAATCCCTAGAGTTCGACATGAATCTCACCTTTAACATCCAACTCCAAGAAGCCCTCACCGCTAAGGGTGGAATCAGAAATTTTTTAATGGGTGGGCTAGCTAAAATTATTAGCTTAAAATCTAATTATAATTTTTTTTTGTATTTACATTTTCTATAGTTTTTCTAGAAATAAAAGTATACATTAAATCATATAAATCACATAATTGTAAACACACAAAAAATTGAAATTAGAGCCATATTATTCGCGAAAGGGTTTAGAAAAATGCTTCTCTTTTGGAGACAAATTAATAGAAATTTTTTAAAATTGATATTGGGATAAACTTTGACACCAAATACAAATGTGGAAGATCTCTTACTATGCATATTGGTACTGAAATTGTATATATATTTATTTATTTTCAATTAAAATATAGACTATATGTATATTTAATTTGTTTTTTTCCCAAACTGTCCCTGGGCTACAGCCAAGGGCAACCCTTGCCTTGGTTCCACCAGTGCTCGCCGCCTGTCTCGCTCTTCAACCATCTTCCACCTCT
>NW_018922633.1:4974-15439 GCF_002207925.1 Prunus avium
GTCTAGAATGATGTATGACAGCTAGTAGGTGATTTGGGATGAGTTTGGGTGAGTGGTGATGGCTGAGAAAGAGGAAATTCGTAGGGAAATGGAATGGAGGTTTTCTGGAGCTGTTTTCGTGATTTTGGGGCAGTTTAGAGTATTGGGTTGATTGCTGGAGTGTTTGGGGTTGTGGGAATGTATGAGGATGATTTCTGGATGTGTTGATGGAATGATGGAAGTGTGGAGGATGGCTGAAGTGAATTTTGTAGCTTGAAGACTTCTCTATTTATAGGGCTAAAATGGAGGAACATCATGATAAAATCCAACACCACCATTCCTCTTTTAATACAATCAATAACTCCCACTTTATCTTGTCTATGTTAGTGTGGTTGGAATCAATTCCATCTCATACTTCTTTTGCTGCACCTCAAGCTTTCTTTACATGGGTTATCAAAGGTGTTCAATTGTGGTTGCATTACCGCATGTGTTGTGTGATACCATCTATTTATAGAGACTCCTCCTTTGGTAGGGTTTGTAGAGAGTGATTCTCATATGGAAGGGATACTTAAATGAGATGACATAATAATATCAAGGAGATTCACTGAGAATCAAATCCTTGATTCAGTGAGATATTCCTATCTTAAATCAAGGATAATTGACTAATTAAATAGGATTTAATTAGAACAATTATTTGACCTAACAAATATTCCTTTATTCATGTGTCACCTTTTGATTGATTGCCAAAATTCATGTTCCCACAATAGGTAAATATTAGAATCGACAGAGTATGGGTGTATGTTGGTTCGAAACCAATATAATTTAGTCAATATGCATCCGATTCAATAAATATTGGATTTTGATTTTTTCAATCCGATCCAATCATATTAGATGTTTAAATCTAATCTGATCCTTTCCAATTGATATTAGATTGGATTGGATTGGATTATCGGTTTTGATAATGGAAAAAGACAATAATGAAATATTAAACATTTATCCTTAGGTTTAATCTAATCAAACATATTAATAGACCTAAGTGTAAATATAAATGAAATATTAGAGAAAATTGTTTTGATTATATAATATATTAAACATAACTCCATTAAATGACTTAAAATATTCGTAATTTTTTCAACTACAAATACTTACAAGAGAAAAATAAGCATAAAACTAACTATATTGGATGGGATTGGATTCTTATAAGCAAGTTCGTCATCCGATCCAATAATGTCGGTTTTGAAAATTACGGATCTAATCCAATTCACCAAATCATCGAAACTGATTGAAATTGGATTGGATCAATCAATTTGGGCAGATTGGATTGAATCTTGTACACTCCTAACTAAGAATTTTATTCAACTCCAATGTAATTATAAAAAATTAAAAAATTTTGAAATTTTGAAAGTAACGTAGTCTGACCTCACATATCATCAATTCCCTTGTTTGAAATTATAAAGTAAAAATTAGAAATTTCATCTCCCTTGTGTGAAATCATAAACCCAAAAAATTAGAAATTTCATTTGGAAGGAAAAAAGGAAATTAAAAAATATATAGATGATTAATGTTGTAAAGGGGCAACAGGAAAAACCGAGGTTTATCATAATTGTCTCGGTTTCTAATTTTTGGTGTTGTTTCAATTTTATTTTTATTTTTAAGGCTACCTTAGAGCATCTCCGAGGGAGATGTCAAATACCAAACATTAAATTTAAATTTGATGGTTGATGTGGCAATTTGACAACCTGCATAGTTTTACACCCCACCCAATATGTGAAATTAAAATATTATTTTATTACATTAGTGTTGATTTATTTATTAATTTTTTAAATGAATGTATTTTTATATTTTACAATTAAGAGTAATTCATTAATCAAGTTAAAATACTTACAAATTAAGGGAGCTGATTTCCCCACTCCTCTTTTCTCCATTTACACTCCATTTTGCTTTTTAATACTTTTAAATCAATTTTGTTCTTTCTCTTTCCTATTATATCCTTACCCTACATTAATTTCTTTTTTACTTCACTTTTATATTATTTCTTTTTCCTTATACTTAATTTTCTAACTTACACTCCATTTTCAGTATTAAAGGAAAAAAAGAAACTTAATTTCTTACTCAATTAAAGGAAAAAAAAAATACTAAAAATGGAGTGCAAGTTGGAAATTTAAGTAAAAAGAAAAAGAAACTAATATAAAAGTGAAGTAAAATAAAATTAATGTAGGATAAGGGTAGAATGGGAAAGAAAATGAACAAAATTAATTAAAAAGTATTAAAAAGCAAAAGGGAGTATAAGTGGAGAAAAGGGGAGTGGAGAAATCATATCCCTAAATTAATTATAAAATCTATATATATTAAGCAAAAGGCAGAGAATTGTGAAACATTCAAAATACCAGAAAATGCCCTTGGTTAATGCAAACATTAAGAATTAAAATTATTAATTAAATGAGGATAATATGGTAAATTTACACTTTTTTATATTTAAAAAAATTAAAACTAAAAGAAAATTCAGATAATGGATCCCACTTTTATGGAACACAACTACCCATTATCTTTTTTAATTCTAAAATAAATTTAAATTTTTTTAAAAAAAAGCCTCTCGCAGGCGCGAAAGCGCGCGTGGAGAGGCTAGTATCTATATCTATATATATAAAGTAAAAGGCAGAGAAAGGTGAAACATTCAAAATACCAGAAAATGCCCTTGGTTAATGCGAACATTAAGAATTGAAATTATTAATTAAATGAGGATAATATGGTAAATTCACACTTTTTCATATTAAAAAATTTTTAAAAAAAATCAGATAATGGATCCCATTTTTATGGAAACCCATCATTTTTTAAAATTCTAAAATAAATTTAAAATTGAAAAAAAAATGCCCCTCGCAAGCGCGGAAGCCCATGCGGAGAGGCTAGTGTAACATAAATATAATTAAACAAAAAAAATCATCCATCTCCATGTTGGTTGATGAAAAGAACACAAAAAGGATCAACATAAATTTTCAACGGTAAAAAATTCAAAAATATAGTAGTGTCAAGTGACAATAAAAAAGGAAAATAATTAAAAAGAAAAATAATAATGAAAGCATATAATGACAGCAGATACATGAAATAATAACAAGAAGAATAAAAAATATAAATAAGTATTAAATCTATATATATAAAGCAAAAGGTAGAGAATGGTGAAACATTCAAAATATCAGAAAATACTCTTGGTTAATCCAAACATTAAAAATTAAAATTATAAATTAATTTAGGATAATATGGTAAATTCACACTTTTTCATATTTAAAAAAAATTAAAATTAAAAGAAAAATCAGATAATGAATCCTATTTTATGGAACACAACTACCCATTATCTTTTTTAATTCTAAAATAAATTTTAAATTAAAATTTTTTTTTTAAAAAAAAAACCTCTCGCAAGCGCGGAAGCACATGCAAAGAGGCTAGTGAAATGGTAAAGCCAGAACCAGATGGGCAAAGAAATAATAAAATAATCAAAAGATGTCTCTAGCACTTGACCGCAATTTTGACAACAGAGGCTTCATACGCCATTCCATGTAGCGACTATAGCAGTTGGTTGGAGTAAATTTCAGCTATTATTTTTATCTGTTAAAAGTGCCACATAGGATTTGACATCTCCTTTGGAGATATTCTTCGAGGTTTAGGGATCGTTTGAGAGTGATTTTGGATAAGCCAGAATCACTTCTGGAAAGAAGCATCTCCCACATGCTTCTCTAGAAAATCACTTAAAGTGATTATTTGAAGAATTGATTCTCCATAAAAGTGATTATTTCTTTAAAATCACTCTCAAACCAGCCTTTACTAAACATAATCAGAAGCTCGACTGTTGTTTTCTTATTTGCTATGTTTTGATTCTACCTTTCTTCTTTAGGCCACCTTCCTTCATTGCCCACAATCAATTTGGGTCAAAGCGTACAGTCATTTTTTTTCTGTGTAGGTCAACATTTTAGCTCCCTTTAAAAAATATATATATATTTAAGATACATGCATATTCAAAAGAAGGTTTGCATATTTTTATTAAAAATAAAGGCTTAATATCACAAAACGTCCTTAAGGTTTACAAAACTATCAGATTGCATCCTTAATTTTTTATTTTTTTTTGTCATTCGTGGTCCTCAAGGTTAGTTATGTGTGCTCACAAATGGTT
Source organism: Prunus avium (assembly GCF_002207925.1). Next base: position 9,116 of record NW_018922633.1, read on the forward strand.
CCTGCCGTTAGGTTCCTTTAGTTTGCTGATGTGGCATATATATATATATATCACAAAACATCCATGAGGTTCACGCACCTATCACAAATGGTCCCTACGAATTTTTTTTATTTTTACATTTAAAATTTATAAAATTTTGATTTTCTTTGTAAAATTATTTAAAAATATATACAGAAAGCCAATCTTCTCAACTCCAAACCCGCATCTACTCCATTAGCTGCCAAGGTTCTCATCTCTGTCTCTTATGGTGCTCTCAAACCCAATCGAGTATTGCGAGCTTGTTAGCAGTTTACAGTATCTCTCACTTACTCGCCCTGACATATCTTTTGCCGTCAACACTGTTGCCCAATTCATGAGTGTCCCTCGCAACTCTCACCTTGTTGCTGCCAAACAGATACTTAGGTACATCAAGGGCACTATTGACCTTGGCCTCACCTTCACTCATCAAACTGCCGCCGCTCGCCTCTTCGCCTACGTTGATGAGGATTGGGCTGGGTGCCCTGATTCTCGTCGGTCGGCCACTAGATATGTGATTACTCTTGAAACTAACCTCATCTCATGGTGTTCCAAGAAACAGCCCACAGTCTCGCGCTCTAGTACAGAGTCGGAATATCGTGCCCTCTCTCATGCTTGTGCCGAACCACTTGGCTATGCTCCCTTCTTCATGAATTGGGTGTGCGTCTTCGATTCCCAGTCCAACTCTTTTGTGACAATCTCAACACCACGTACATGTCTGCCAATCCAGTTTTTCATGGCTACACACGTCACATTGAGTTGGACTATCACTTTGTCCGTGAAAAGGTTGCTCTTGGAAGTCATCAAGTTTGCTTTGTTCCTTATGTCGACCAACCTGCGAACCTGTTCACCAAAGCCCTTCACAAACCACGCCATCGGCATATGTCTTCCAAACTTGTGCATCCTGTGACACCCAGTTTGCGGGGGGGGGTGTTAACGCCGCTTTCCTTTCCTAGCCTACACGAAAGTCAACTTCACATTCTTCTCCTAGCAATTAGCCTTTCCTGCTGTAAATCGGATTTCCTGCTATAAATTGAATTGTATTTATGTCTATATTATTTCCTACCTTAAGTAGATATCATGTACTAGCATAAATAGGGACTGTGTAATCTGTTAAATACAAGAAAATATATTTTCTACACACTCACCGTTTGGTCCAGACACGAAGTAAGTTTTCAACATCAACACCTAAGAGAGTACACAAAACGTAATTAACTTAGAATTCTTCTACGATTGAAAACACACTAAATGTAAATGGTAAATAACAATACAACACGTAAAAATATTAAAAATAAAAACTCATTACCAATTTTGTGCTGAAAGTGAGGCTAATAATAAAAAATAAAATAAAGTGATGCAAACTCACATTGAAATGCTGACAGAGGTCATATCTTTGTTCTCTTTCTGGGTCGAATTTCAACACCTACATCACCATCATCATCTAATTCATTTTCATCATTATGTTTGCCATCATCACCATCATCCTTTGACATACTGATATGAGTCAGATCGGCCCCAATGCTTTTGATGAGCAACCCTTGCCCCGAAACAGTAACTCGAAAAATAGGCGGCTTTAATTGATCATCAAGCAAAAATGGAATACATTCCAGCCACACATTACCACCTGCCCCTGTCTCTCCTCCAAACACATACATCTCATCTCGATGACACAACAAGCGTCCTCCATTCAAAACACTAAATACAAGAGAACAAGGGCTAACAAATGATTCCGTAATTTCCCAAACAGCACACAAAACCAATTTTGTCTTCTCCAATCCGGAAGTCCAATGAATTTCAATAGGAAGTTCGTAATGAGTTTTACTCTCATCATAATCATCACCTACGTCCTTAACTTGGTCATTAAAAATCACTTCATCAAAGTAATTACGAAAAGTGAACCACTCTGGAACTTCACTGCCACTGCCAGGTAGTTTAACGATAAACCTCTTACTTCTCCTCATCTGTAACACAACATAACACAACAAAACACAGGCATGTATATTATTCTTAATTAGTCGTGCGTGCAGCCTACATAGTATAGTATTAACAATGTATGTAAATTGATAATTTAAAAAAAAAACAATATATGTAATGTATGCATATTAATTATATAGCAAAAAAGATAAAAAGTCACCTCATTCAGTACACTTTTTGCCATCTTTGAGACGTCCAACCCTAGCCTATGGCAATTAGACAAGTCCACGTAACTAATATGTTGCATGTCTCCGTCTTCCAATATCTTTGACAATGTTGAAAATCTTTTCAGTGATATGCAATCAGCCATATCAATCCTTGCTATAGACGCTGGAAGTTGTCCTAGAATTTCTACAAGCTTCTTGCAACCACTCAAATCAAGCTCCCGCAAGTTGACACATTTACTAATGCACACAGGAAGAATGACAAAATTGCTTTTGGATAGATTAATATTCATTAAGTTGGACCAGCAACAAAATTTCTCCAAGTACTCAACGTTTGATACATTGCACTCTTCAAAATCCATCATCCCCAGCCTCACTAAGTTGCCATTGCGTGGACTGTTTGCGTTGGTTCGAACCTCCAAAGGAAGTTCTGCACTCGATAAAGCTTCAGAGATCAAGTTATTTGGAAGTATGACAAGTTTTGGGCATCGATTGAGATTAATAGACTCCAGATGCAACCCATAAATACGTTGTGGCAGATTTGCAAGGTTTTCACATCCTTCTAAAGATAATATTTCAAGCGCAGTGAGATTTCCAGTTGATGAAGGCAACTCTTCTATAGCACTTCCACCTAACTCTAAAACTTTCAGGGCAGTGAGATTTCCAACGGATGAAGGCAACTCTTTTATAGCAGTTCTCCCAAGGTCCAAATAATTTAAGGATTCCATTTTGTCGACAATTTCTGGGAAATTCTCCAACTTTATGCAATCGTACAGACGAAAAAATATTAGAGATTTCAACCTAACTTTATTTGGAAACTGCGTGAGTTTATGGCAGCCACAAAAATCCAAATTTTCAAGTTTATCAAGATATCCAACAGATGGATGAACCTCGACTAAACTTGTACAACCATTCGCATTCAAGTACCTTAAGTTTGGGCTGCTGGATAGGTCGGGGATTTCAATTAGGAATTGAGATCCCTCGAAATTCAGAGATGTCAACTTTGTCAAATGCTGTGAAATTAAAAACAATAAAAATCAAATGGATAGCATTAAAGAAATTTACAACATACATCAGTTAATAAAGGAGACCTCTTAAAAATAACAAGGAATGAGAGATAGTTTAAAGTACCTTCAATCCCTCCCCTAGTTGTTTGATGCGGTTGCGAGGCATATTGAGCACAACTAGTTCCTTTGGACGAAACTTGGGTGGAAAAGATTGGAACGGACATCCATGCCAATCAATAACTCTCAACGAGTTTGGGAGATAATGAACGCCACCAGAAAGGCACACGTTATAGATTATGAAAATTTTAAGATTTTTCATCTTCGAGAAACTATCAGCATTCAAGCATATCTCATCATCTGAGTTGGGGAAATTTAACATGAAGTGTATCACATCATCTCGGTTGGGAAAATTTAACACAATGCGTGTGATTTGATTTGTTCCCTAACATAAAAAGGAAAAATGTGCTATTGTTACAAAGTATATATTACAAAAAATGCAAGAGTTTCAAATTCTATTTTTCTTCAAGATTAAAATAATAATTATTATACTCAATGCACAAGATGTAAGTTATTGAATTGAATAAAACATTACACACTCACATGTATAATTTAATTTACTTACCGTATTACTAGCAAGAACATGCTCGATGTCTTCATAAGACCACAATCTGCTACGACCTCCGGCTTCAGTGGGTGACTGTAGGTAAACTATGTCCTTACCCATCTCTTCGAGTAAGTCATGCATCTGAATGTGATCTCCTTCAACACTTACGAGTGCCTTTTCTTTCAGTACTTCAATTCTATAGCTAGCGTTGGGGTCACAAGCTACAAGTATTTCTATCACACGCTTTCTACTTTTACCCTTAAAGAAACATGCAATGTCAAGGAAAACCTCCTGTACGCCATGATCCAATGCATTGTAACTTATTTTGAGAACATCTTGAATATTCGGGCTTTTGAAACCCTCCAATGTAGCTTTCCATTTATCTATATCTCCACCACATAGACATGAACCGAGAACTTTCAAAGCCAAAGGAAGGCCTTGAGCATAGCGTATTGCACGTTCTGCAAGTTTCACATAATCACCCAAAGGAGGCCCACTTGTTTTAAAGGCATGCCAACAGAAGAGCTCAAGAGCTTCAGGATCATCTAAAATCTTGACCTCATGTATTAAATTAACATCATGAGCAGTTAACAGTTGTTTATCCCTTGTTGTTATGATAATTCTACTGCCTGCACCAAACCATTCACATGCCCCAACTAACTTGTGTAACTGTTCCATGTCGTCCACGTCATCAAGAACCAAGAGAACCTTTCTACAACTCAACCTTTGCTTTATCATAGTGGCCCCTTTATGAACGTTGGCCACCTCCAAATTTGTATCCCTTAGAATCTCATAAAGAAGAGTCCTCTGTAGTTTGGCTAAACCTCCTCCCTGCCACGTTGAACATTCTTTGACGTTTGCCAAAAAAGAACAGCCTTCAAATTCGTGGGCAATTGAATTATAAACAGCTGTAGCAATTGTGGTCTTACCAATTCCACCAGTTCCCCATACCCCTACCATACGAACATCTTCTTCTTCCCTCAAAGCTAAAAGCTTAGTTATATCTTCTACAGGATGGTGCATTCCAACTGGATACTCTGTCAAATGTAAATATGTACGGTCTATTACTTCCCGTGAAATGTGTTGAACGACTTTATGAATCAGTTCAGCTTCAGATCTATGTCTGCCAATTTAAAAGCATATAAAACATTTAGTCACATGGCATTTTTCTATAAAAAGTAATTTAAAAAGGGCAAGGAACATAATACACACAAAAATAAGAGAATTTAGAGCAGCAATGAATAAATTAACTCCTAGAATTTGTTTTCTTTTTTGTCACATCTCATAATTTATTTTCTCAAAAGATGATCCATTAACTCATACATTAAACCTAGGCCCCGTTTGGTTCATGGGAAAGGCAGCTAGGGGATGGGAAATCAATTGTTTTCCCATGTTTGGTAAGTCAGGCATGGGAAATTGTTGCCTGACACATGGGAAAGTAGGGGGGAAAGTGAAGTCATCCTCCCTCCCTAGGTTTTACTTTCCCTTCTCATGGAAAAGTAAGGCTAGCATTAATTTTTTTTTTACTAATTTGTCCTTACTAATAATCTATAATTACAATTTTATCCAATAACTATTGGTATTCCTTTTTTATTTTTTAATTCAAAATAGATTTTTTATATTTTTAATAGGGGTACAATTGGGAAACTAAACAAAATTTCTTTCCATTCCTACTCAAAATAAACATGGGAAAAGAAATAAAGTTATATTTCCGGGTTACTTTCTCGGCATTAATTATGTAAGGATAAGGGGGTTGGAAATTTACCCTTCCGACAGAGTGAACCCCGCCAATTTTCCTGCTTGTGAAAGTGCTTCCTTCCATCTGTTGACCTTCTCCACATTATTGCAGTCCATGTTAGCGAGTGCATCCCCGAAGCTTCCTCTATGATTCCGTACATCTGATGGATTCACCTTGTGAAAAACTGGGATGACCAATTGTTGATTTGATTCTTTGCAATCAAGAATCTTAACAAGCTCATCCAAGCACCACTTAGAGGACGCATAGTTTTCGGAGAACACAACCACATAAATCTTTGAGTCTTCAATTGCTGTGAGAAGCGCGTTTGATATTTCTTCTCCTCTTCTGAGTTCATCATCATCCATGAAGGTGTTAATTCCTTCTCGACGCAAAGCGCTATACAAATGGCTTGTGAAATTTGAGCGAGTGTCAAAACCTCTGAAGCTCAGAAAGACATGGTATTTCCATGAGTTGGTGAAAGGAGCAGAAGAAGAAGAGGCTCCTGTTGAGAATTAATGACTAACTCACTGCCCTTTTAAGATCTTGTTGTTGATGGACTTTGGACAAAGAACTCAATGATGGATGAGTCTTACACACACACACAGAAATTAACCAAGCACAAATGACACAAGTGTTTATAGAGGTTCAGCAAATTGCCTACATCCTCTTTGGTGATCACCTTGAGAAATTTCACTAATGAAGATAGGTTACAACTTTGGTTTACAAAGGAAACCCCCTTAGAACACTACCCTCACAATCTGTTTCTCTCACACCCTTGCTCAACACCTTGATACACTTAGAGAACTCTCTTGCTCTCCCCTT
>NW_018922634.1:14707-48064 GCF_002207925.1 Prunus avium
TCAGGAAGTTATTTTGCCTGTACTTTCTTTCTCCTTTTCATTTTAAACCTGTTTGTTTTCTATGGTTGACCTCTTGTTTAATGACATCTCAAATTTATGTTTCTAAAAGATCACGCATAGAATCTCTCTTGTCTGAAAGAGGTTTCCTGTGTCCTCGGCTTGATATCTAGGTCTCTCAACTGAAAAAATAGATTTAAAAATAAAAGGTATCAGAGTTCCTATGTTTGACAAGTTATTCAATAAACCATCCACTGGCATGCAAGTCAAAATTCTTTTCTTTTTATGTTTCCATTTCCTGTGGTGACGAACAAGTTGGCTGGAATGATCCTTGTTTCTATTATCTTCTTGGACCAATTGTTGGATATTATGCTAATTTCTTGGTTTCATCAGATTTTGCAACAAATAAGAAGTGACGTAGCCTTATTGACATTGCAAGATGGTGGCCCACCTATTCAAAATCCTTCTACTGCTGCTGAAGATGCACGATTAGCATCTCTCATTTCCCTTGATGGCATAGTGAAACAAGTCAAGGTTTACCTCTTTGCACCTTTTCATTTTATTTTTTCCAGGTGATATTTGATGATTGGGCTATTGCTAATTTGAGAAACCAGAAAATGTAATACATTTTTCTTGTACAGGATATAGTGAGACAATCCTCTATGAGCACCTTGAGCAAGAGTAAGAAGAAGCAAATGCTTGCATCTCTAGATGAACTTGCTGAACGGATGCCTTCCCTTCTTGACATTGATCATCCATGTGCGCAAAGGCAAATTGCTGATGCTCGTCATGTGATCCAGGTATCTGTGAAATGCTTAACACTTTCTCTTGTCAGACTTATGTTACCAGACTGAATTTGAACACATTCAGTCAAAAAGTTGACCTGATCAATGCTCCAATGACATTGTCTGGAAACCTAAGCATCTTATGTTGCCAGACAATCTGGTTAGAAGATATTTCCCTGCGGGTATACACACACGCTATTTTTTTCTTTTTAACACAAAGGGTGCTTCTTGTAAAATTGATGGGTAACTGTGTATAAAATTGGTTTTTAAGTTTGCTTTCGGTGTGTTAGTGCATTTGCCTGACAATGCAGTTTATTATTAATCTCTTACTTCACCCCTGAATCATCTCTATGTTGCAGTCTATTCCCGAAGAAGATGATCACCTTCAGGAGCAATCTCATGCTCTCAAACCATCTACAGATTTAGGGTTTGGTACTGAAACTGACGTGGCACAGTGGAACGTCCTGCAGTTCAATACAGGCGCTACAACGCCATTTATCATCAAGTGCGGAGCAAACTCTAATTCAGAACTAGTCATTAAAGCAGATGCCAAGATTCAAGAACCTAAAGGGGGTGAGGTTGTGAGGGTTGTCCCAAGACCATCTGTTCTGGAAAGCATGAGCTTGGAGGAGATGAAACATGTATTCTCCCAACTCCCTGAAGCTCTAAGCTTGCTTGCCTTGGCAAGGACTGCAGATGGAACGCGAGCTCGTTATTCTAGGCTGTACAGGACTTTAGCCATGAAAGTGCCGTCGTTGAGGGATTTAGTTGGCGAACTTGAAAAGGGGGGTGTCCTAAAAGATGTGAGGTCATAAAGTGCAGAAATCTGTCAGGCTTCATGATTTGCCTTGCCTTTATGATGTATTATAAGATTATTTCATTTTGGGTTGTCCAATATTTGTTGAGCTGTGAATCTGTGATACTCCACGCATCATCTACACGTACTCATGCATGCACAGTGATACCCATCACTGGCATATAGCAATCTCTCTCTATTTTTTCATCCTCTTTATTATGATAAATTTTTAAATTTCTGTCTTTGCCCATCCCTAAGAACCCTGCAGTTGCCGTAGTTTTTATTTTAAGATGACGCTTTCTGGTAGAATAGTGATGCAACGATACTCATGCTAATAGAGAAACAAATCATTCGGCGGACAGTTAGGCTAAGAAAGGACATGCTACTTTCAATGCTTGGTTTAGGAACTCTCTCGAAAATTCTACACAGATTGTATTTGGATTTGTATGGTTGAAAGATCAAAGGGGCTCCTTGTAATCATGGTTTGGTTTAGTATGGTTGCATTGAAATTTTTACATAGATTATTCAACAAAAGATTACATTTAAAATGTGACTCTTTGCTCCAATTTTTTGTAGGTCTCATCTTCAACCACTTCCAAGCTTCCTCATCCTCATTTTTCATTTTTTTCCATTTTTGCCTCCTACCAAGGCACAATTGTAGCTCTTGCTATAACCCATAATATATGTTTCAAAGCAAGATCAATATGTGATGCCCTAAAGTTACTGTACAGGTGTTTCACACACATCCTGTGTTCTGCAGTAGGAAGTACTGTCTCAATGGCAGGTATAAGTCCTTACTGTTTGTCACTAATGACTACCCAAGCTCTTTCATGTGTAAAATCCCTAAATCTTCAATAAGCAGATTGAAAAACCAAATTCAAGAGTCACAACATAAGCTACTGGGAAATAACCACTGTTCCCATCCACCCCAACAGATCTGTCCAGGATAAGGCCCTTTCAAATGGTAGCCATCAACACCAATAACAGGTCTGCAACTCGCTAAAAATCCCTTCTTACAAGCAGCCAAGCACGCATATATCTTCTGAAACACTATCTTACCCTTCACAACCTGAGTTTTAATCTTCATTGTACTACTCCTGTTTGCATTTTTCAATTCTTAAGCATAATCCCACAACCTAGAATATTGTTCTTTGTAAGTACCTTCAATTAAATCTCTGGCCAGCCTCTTTGCCCTATAAACTTGAATTTTTGTGACATTTATTTTGTAATCTTCCAACACATGTTCTTGAAATGATTTCAGATCAAACTCTGAGTTGCGCTTGAGCTTGTTTGCATATCTGTCATAAAGCCAGTTTGATGTGGTATATCTAAGCTTGTCTACTCTTCCACACTGATGTTCTAGGCTCAAAGTTTTATTGCCATGTCCCTTCCTCTATATCAATCTTTGATCCATGTACTTGGAAAGAACAGCCTTCCACACATTTTGCCTGAACTCGTCTCTTATCGTTATTTATCAATTTCACTTCCCTACCATGTATAATTGCATGCTTCTTGATAGCCTCTATCAATAGTTTTTTGTTTGCAAACTTCATTCCCAATCTAAACTCAGGATTTTTCAAATCCACATCTCTTCTTTACTGCTTAAACTTTGGCAGTTTTTTCTTTTTTTCAACTATTACCCTCATCTTCAATCTCACTTCTAGTGTCAAATTCTGATGTGGTAGCATCATCTGATGACACCTCTCCTGGAGCCCCATGACTAGTCTCCTCATCTGCTATATTATCTCCAACAGTTGGCCTGACCTCTGCCTCATTTTCACTGAACTCATAATCACTGTCTTTAATTTCTGAATCCTCATCTTCATTTTCATTTGGTAATTTTGCCCCTGTATCTTCATTTGGTACCTCATTGACCGCATCTTCATTTGCCACTTTTGTCCCAACATTCTTAAAAGTCTCCTCATTTTCAATATAAGCCACCTCTTTCACTTGGTAATTCTGAGTCACATCTCCATTACAATTCTCACCATTTGCATCATAGTCATAGTCTTGAATCTCACTATAGTATAACACAATAACCTTATTGGATGATATGTGACCAACCATTTCAACCACTGTAGCATCTGATGTAACAAACTCCAGTCCACCCTCAACATTTCTACACCTAATTTCCAAACTTTGCTCAACTTGAGAAATGTCAACATCATACCCAAGACCTTTCCCAATTTTCAGTAAATCTAACAAGGACAAAAAATCCTCTACAATATTGTCCAAATAACATACCTTACCCTTTTTATAAACCCTGTTTTCACACCAGCCCCCATGATGTAATTCTAGAGTGCACATTCCATTGGTAGCTACAAAATTGAAACAACATATGTTAATTTAAAGTCATAGTTTTGTTGTTAATGTTAAGGACAATAATTACTGAGTTGGATGTAAAGCAGACAACCAAGGGACCACAAACATTTAAAAAAACCCCATATTCAACATTTCAGACAAAATAAAGCTTACACTCTACAGTCAATGTAGTAAAAGCCAAATCCACTTACAGGAAAACGATTCCTTTACCCTTATACATAAAACAACCAAAAAGCTGAACACAAACACAGAAAAAGGAATCTTTTACGCATAAAGAAACCGTACTTCCAGACAAGGACAACTCATCCATTTCCAAAAAAAAAAAAAAAAACATAAAATGCATTACAGAAGCCTTTACTGTATTTGGGAGTCTTTCCACCCGAACGGAATTTGAACTTCATTATCAACAAGTAGTGAATTTCCCAAAATCCCCAAAATCAAACCCTAACCCAAACTCCCAAATTCGAACTCCAAAATTAACATTGAAATTACACACTAACTTCACCAATTCAACGACTCACACACTACTACAGCATCGACCAATTCAACAATTCCCAAAATCAAACCCTTTCAGTCCATGGTAATCGCCTAAAATGAGAGAAACATCCACCAAACTGTAGGTATTTTGCTTCTGAACGATATAGCTTCTCAAAAAGTCGCATATACCCTTCAAAACTCAATCACGTGGCCATCGCGTGATCAGAAGTGACGAAATCTATCATGAATGAACCATCTTGATACAAAACAAAGAATTGAAGGACGGTTCAAATGAAAATTTTAGTTGGTGGACCAAAATGATACTGGAGCAATAGTTGGGGGACCATCTTGGTCATTAACCTTGAAATGTTAAATACCCTCATAGCACAATATACCCTAACTCGTTGAGTTAGAGGAAGAAGTCTGAAGGTGATTCCTAATAAAATAAAAATAAAAATTGCATTTAACGAAAAATAACAAAATTTCTATAAATTGTAAACTTTGGAAAACACAATGACCAATTTGGCTAAATCATAATATACATGGCTAGACAATTAGAATAAGTTATTTAATATTGTAAGTGTACCTACCTAGTGTTCAATAGTATAACAATTTTTTATTTTTTGTGTGAAATGCCTTTAATTAAAATTCTGAAAAAGAGCCTTGATTTACATATAAGAGGTCTAAACAAAAAATATTTAATTTTAATTTTTTTGTAATTGGAGGTCAAGTTACTACACTAATCTGAAATTAACTAAAAAAAATACTATTTTTAAATAAAAAAAACTTAAAACATCAGAGTGTCTCTGGTTCCACTTTCAATTTGATCCAAAATTTTAGGATTTGTTTCGATCGTATCATAATTGATTGCTCCCTTTGATAATTTCTCGTTATATGATCATCGGGGAAGCATTCGAAGTTCCCAACAAAAAATATTTAATTTTAATTTGTTTGTAATTGGAGGTCAAGTTACTACACTAATCTGAAATTAACTAAAAAAATACTATTTTTAAATATAAAAAACTTATAACATCAGAGTGTCTCTGGTTCCACTTCCAATTTGATCCAAAATTTTAGGATTTGTTTCGATCGTATCATAATTGATTGCTCCCTTTGATAATTTCTCGTTATATGATCATCGGGGAAGCATTCGAAGTTCTAATTCAGCATAGAGGTTTAGGGTTCGTAAAATGCCATGGCTAACGTGCTCGAAGCTGACGCTCTTCACCATAGCTGGAGTTGCGATTCAAATGGTTGGCCTCTCCATCTTCGTCTTCGGCTTCTTCCCCGTCAAACCAACCCTACCTGGACACAGGTACTCTGGTTTCTTAGAATAATACCAAGGATCATAGAAATTGAAACATCAACAACCAAAAGAAAACAAAGCACTTTTTTTTTGGGTCTGAGTTGGTTCATTTCACTGACAATGGCAGTGGTCCGGAGAGTTTTCAAGCACCCAAGTGCAATTCGATTCAAAATGAGACCGAGAGAGACCTGCATCCTCATCAGCTCAGGTCACTGTATAAGGTACTTGTTTCCTTCATGCTTCTTTTGGTTTGGCAACTTTGAATTTTTACTTAGAAGTTCAGTTTTGTGAAGTTTGACAGTCTTCTAGCTCTAAATGCACACTTGCTCTGGGGGGTTTTTGGTATTTGTAATTATTCTTCACTATTTAGCTTCGGAACTGTTAATATATGTGGCAACAAAATTTGTGTGGAATTCAATGACTTCCAGGGCAATCCTTTTCCAGATAGTATGTTTGGGCTTTAAATGTTGCAATATCAGGGTTGTTGCATATGTGTATGTACACATGCATACATACATAATTCCTTGTTCTATTGGCAATGCAGGAACTATCTGGAATGCCCCCTGCATTTGACCGGCTAATACTAATGGTATATTTAGTTTGTTTCTGTCAACATCTGTGCGGTTTCTTTGATGTGTTAGTCGATAAAGATGTTATCTAGAGGATAAGATTTGGTTTGTCCTTTACAATCATGCCAGTTTAGGTTATTGATGGTCTTCCAGCAGAACTTGTGCTTGGCAAGGATGGTAAGCCTCCAAGCAAGGCATTAATGGAAGCTATGCCATATACTCAATCACTGCTTGCTAATGGAATGGCAATTGGGTATCATGCAAAGGCTGCACCTCCAACTGTTACAATGCCTCGTTTGAAGGTTGTCTCCATCACAATATTTTTATATGTAGACAATCATTCTTGTAGAGGTCTGCTTTTTCATCACCCCTTGGTATAGGATTGCAGGCTATGGTTTCTGGAGCAATAGGGGGATTCCTGGACGTGGCTTTGAATTTTAACACACAAGCTATGTTAGATGACAATCTTCTCGGTTAGTTGATAATTAATACTTTAATGTTAAATTCATTCACTATGTCAAATTTTTTGAAGACTGTCCAGAATTTCATGATACTTGTTTACTTCTTTGCCTCACAGACCAGTTTTTCAAGATTGGTTGGAAAATGGTGATGCTTGGTGATGAAACATGGCTTAAGTTGTTTCCAGGATTATTTATTAGGCACGATGGAGTGAGCAGTTTCTTCGTAAGTCTCTTTGTGCATCGTCAGCATGTTACATGTCAAACATCATCAGCATGTTACATGTCAAAGCTTGCATATGATGTTAAGCTTCTACATCTTCACTTTTGAAGTGTCTGGATGCTAACGAAGTGAATGCTTGTCTTAAGATTTCCTGTTTTTATAGGCTTGGCTGTGTTACCCTGATGTGTTAAGGCCACTGCCATTTTCAGTTGGCCAGTTTTCATGCAATTTTTCACTTTTCAGATTGATTAGTAATCTTATGTTTGATGTTACTCTATTCTTGTAGAAGTCAAATTGGTAATTTTGTATCTGGGTTTATTGTGGAGGTTGTAATATATGCTGACTTGCAACATGCATTCTTTCTTGCTGAAGGTTAAAGATACTGTACAAGTGGATCAAAATGTTTCTCGACATCTGGGTCATGAGCTTAACAAAGATGACTGGGATTTTCTGGTTAGTCTCAGTTACTAACTTACTAGATAATATTGGATTGTCCAGGGCTCCTAGTATACCTTATTAGCAACACTGCTGCCGATAATTGTTGTAAAGAATATTTGTACTCTTACTTTGCCAATTTGTTAAATGGACTAGCATTTTAATAATTTTTACTTTCAAGCTGGTTTTACAGGGTAGTTCCAATTTTTCACTGTGTTTAATAGCAATAGTTTCATTATTATGAAAAAAAAAAAAAATCTACTTTGAATATATATATTCATCAGATTAATCGTCAAAATTATTCTTTGGAAAATTCAAAAGTATCATGTACTTTGTATTCTGTTGTTTTAAAAGGACATAATCAAATCTTGAATGATGAATTTGGTTTCTGCTTGGAGGCATTGCTCCATTTTCCACTTTTAACTGAAACTGCATGTCAGATTCTTCATTATCTGGGCTTAGATCATGTGGGACATATTGGTGGGCGCAACAGGTGGTCCTTTTTCCTAATTTCTGTTTAAACCTCTTTTGATTGATTCAACGATCTTATTTCTTGAGGGTTAAGTGGACATGTTTTTGATTATTTCAGTGCCTTGATGGCTCCAAAACTTTCAGAGATGGATGACGTGGTGAAGATGATTCATATGAGTAGTATACTGAATCAAAAAAATGATCAAGGACAGACACTCTTGGTTCGTCATTCTCTTTTCTGGTTCTTCTCATTGACTGTAGATTCTTACTTATGTCTCATGAATTCACAGCTGTTGATCATGGAATTTCATCTGAGGAGCAATAACTGACTAGCATTTTACCCACTCGATTTTGAAAAACGCATAAAGAAACAAATACGGAAGACTAACTATAATATGCAGGGCTAAAGCTGTAGGGGTTCTGAATTTGAGGCATAAATGTATCCAAAGGAAACATGCTTTTCTAGGAAGGCCTTTAAGCAATAGAGAGTGCATTTCTATCTAAACAATGTTTTGTCTTTTCAGATAACATTTTATGGCACTGTAGTATCATGTAAAGCAGCTGTTAATGTGTAAAACTGTTGCACATAAATACATGTATGCTCATTGGCTCTGATTGGGACTTTCAATGCGTAGTTCACATTCCATGCCAGTTTTCACTACTCTCTTTATATTAGTGGATCTAAACAGCTATATCCTTATAATTATTGTCTCTCTCTCTGTGAGGTTTATAAAGTGTTTTATGTATTTATTTATTTTTCTGTTCTGTCAGTAGTCATTCAAAAATTTGAAATAATACTCATATCTGTCTCTATCATGAATTTCTTATCTAGGTCGTAGTAAGTGACCATGGCATGACTGAGAGTGGTAATCATGGAGGGTCCTCATATGAAGAAACTGACTCCTTAGCCCTTTTTATTGGCCTGAACAATGACATCTCTGATTATTCGTCGTCCACCCATAACATCATTTATCAGGTAATTAAGATATAGAATTGTATGGTTATAATGTTCCATGATTATTTACATTGAATGGGATTCCTAGTTCCCATTAAATTACAACAAAGACATACTTTAACTTGCTGGACTAGAGAATTTCGCCCCAAGATTAAGACTAATATATTTCCTCTTCATCACTTACCAGCAAATGTAATGTCATTTATCACGTGCAATTGTTGTGGTTCAGGTAGACATTGCACCAACATTAGCTCTTCTATTTGGCGTTCCAATTCCAAAAAACAATGTTGGTGTCCTAATTGCCGAAATTTTTGGGTATTTGGCTGGTTAGCTCCTTCCCTCTCTTTTTCTCTCTCTATCTCTCTATTGCATTGTTGAGGACACCCCTCAATGTGGTCCAATTATCCAAACCGTCTAATTCTTAGATCCCTGTTTAAAAGTCATTCATGCAAAACCTAAAAAATTTCAATCATTATGGGGGAATACTGTGTTCGTCTTTGTATATGGTTATAGTTAGATGATTAAATGGTTTCCGATTAGTTTGGCCCCACATGCCCTTTTGGTTCTTATCAAATGGGATCCCTTGTTATAAGTTTTATATAGATTTATATCTATGCGTATGTGTGTGGGTGTGGGTGTGGGTGTGTCTGTGAATTATTATGCCTATGTGCTGGTGTGATTATGTGTGGGACTTTGTTATATCTAGGTTGGTTGTACAAGGGGTTGAAAGAATGATATGTGGATAAGTTAAGCACGTGTACACAATAAACTTGAAATATTTCTTTACAAAATTTTGAGGATCAACCACAATGGTACTGTATCCCATTTTCCCTTGAGGTATCCATTGACCCATTTGTCTCCATTCAAAATAGGTGGGGTGATTTTCTTTATGGATTCTATTTAAATTGAGCCAATGTTGTCTCTCTATGCTAAATGACATTTAGATGTCAATCTTTGACTGATGATGCACACTAAATCAGCTTAATTTCTTGTAATGGCATTTACCATACAATTATAAAGGGATGTATGGAGGGTGTAAGTTGTTAGACATAGGCTAAAGCCCTTCCTGTAAGACAGCCATAAGAAATGAACAACTGACAATACAAAAAAATGATACTTGAAACAAGTGGAAGTTTGAGCCACAAATCTATCCTCTCCTGTCAGATTAATTAGTCTCATTGGTAAATATTAATTACCTAGTTGTTTTTTAACCTATGAGTTTTGATAAGTAGATAAATTAATAACTCTCGCACTGAATGTCGCTGACTGCTATGACTTTCCTTAGCCTTAGATCTTGTCAAGATCAACTGTCAGCCCATGTACCACTGAATGTGTGTAATTTCTGATGTTGTTTCCTTGTCTTTGATGAGTAAAGATGACCAACAACTGAAGGCACTGGAGTTAAATTCCTGGCAATTACTTAGATTATTGCAAGCACAAATGCCTGGTTTATCATGTCGAAATTACCTATGTGATGGCTTCAGTGATGATCAAGAGTCCAAGATAACCAAATGCTCTGGGAGCATGGGAAAGATGTTTTGTTGCCTCTATACGAATGCTGCACTTCTCCAAAATTCCTGGATGTCAAAGGAATTCCCCAGGTGGATACATGACACTGTCTGTTATCGTAATCATGACACAAGATTCAATAAGGAAAACCTCTAATGCCAGTCTTTATGTGTAAATTATGTAACTAGGTCTAAAAGTAGGGAAGACTACAGCAGCGCTGTTACAGCATACTATGAGTTTCTGAGAACTGCAAGTGAGTGGTTATCACGCAGCGCAACTGATGTATGTATATTCTCTTCTCCCTTGTAAAGATGATCAGAGATGGTGATTGTTTCTGATGGAGAGAGTCTTAAACTGTTTCATTATGTAAATCTTAGTTTCTTTTGCATAACTTTTGTCCACTGACAATTATTTTATTTTCTAGAAACCTGTCAGCCTACTTACTCTCGGAATTGCTGCAATGCTCCTGTCTTGTCTGATATTATTAAGCCTTCTATTTAATATGTGCAAAGAAGTCTACATCAGAGAGAAGTACCTCTTTGACTTAGAGAGCGCCATGCAGACCTGGTATTTAGATGAGACTTTTGTATTAGGTGTTATATTGATCCTCATTGTAAGTATGATATCAAGTTCTATGGTAGAGGAAGAGCAATACATTTGGCATTTTGTGGCTTCCACATTGAATTTGTTATTATTGCGTAAAGCAATACAATGTCCTCCATGTGGAGGAGCTCAAGGTCTCCATACTTTATCCAAGGAACAAAACAAAATAAGTTGTTTTCGATTGAGTTCCATCTTTGTGGTTCTTGTTTCTGGAAGGATATTGAGAGGCTGGCACCAGGGAGGCGTGAATTGGACAAATCTTCCTGACATTTCTAAGTGGCTTGAGCAGTCTGGGACTGATAATGTAAAATCAATTCAGCTCGTCTCATGCCTTCTACTGATGACCTTAAGCTTGTATGTTCTTTTTCTACTTGGGTCCAACAAAAAGTTTGTTCTGGCGATTGGATTTAGCTTTCTTATGTCTGGATTGTTGGTTTTGCAACATGTCACTAAGCATTGGGATGGTATGTTTGCATCATCCAGTTACAGCACGACTACATTGGTACAAATAATTTATGCAACTCTGGGTGCTTCCACATTTGGAACTGTTATAGCCTTACCGTGGCTTGTACCTTTTTCAATATCTGAGATGTGCTCGAATCAAGATTTGTACATGTCAACTTCTGCTCCCAATGAAGTTCAAAATAAGTCGCTTATGGCGAAATTAAGAGATTCTCTATATATAGTAGGGTGGACATACATCTCCTGCTGGTGTATTCTGCAACTTTTGCTTCAACAAACAATTAACTCAATGCCTATACTCTTGTTACTAGTGCAAATTTTTGCCAGCATGTTGTATTTTTCTTACAGTGCTCTGCATCATAAGCCGTGGGTTGAGGTTAGTTTCAATATCAGTTTGTTTTGAGTTAATATTGTTTTCATTCTTGTGTGTCAAAGTCGTGTTAATCATAGACTGGTCCAGTCAATAAAAGCAATTATGTCGTACCGTTCTTAAATTGAGAAGTATGAAAATTTGAAAGGCTTCAAGTCTCTTAACGTTTGATTTGCCCCTTGTTTGGTTGGAGAAAGATAAAGAACATACGTACAGAAAGTTGTATTTTTTTTCTTTTTAATATGTTATGTGAAGAATATAGAGGGAAAATAAAAGGGTAACTTTTTGTTTCTATGAGACAACTTCGTTTCAAGTATCATATTGTAAAGAGATTCAGAATATCATTTCAAAAAAGAAAGCATGAGTGTGTGATGTGCTGCATGAACAGTGTTAATTTGTTTGGAAAATGTTATCTTGCCAGACAGCCTGGCATGTTATTAACAAGCCAGTTATCTGGCAACATAGCACATTAGATATTTGGCAACATAAGATGATAGACATCTGGCAATAGAACATTACCCCATTTTATTTACTCCCTAAGCCTCATTTATTGCAGGTACTAATACTGCATTTTGCATTTGTTCTTTTAGGTTGCTGCATTTTACTTTTTGGGAATGGCTGGCCATTTTGCTCTGGGGAACAGCAATTCTCTAGCTACTATTGATGTTGCCGGAGCTTTTATTGTACATCCTCTTTACCCTGGCATGGTTTATATAGAAAAGAAAAACATTATTTTGGGGACAGATTGCAGAAATTTTGAGATTTGGAAAGTTTCTGTTTGTTTCTGATTGTTTACTCATTGCCAGGGCATCTCAAGTCACTCGACGGTACTTTCTGGCATCTTAATGTTCATGATCACCTACGCCTCCCCAATGTTATTTATCCTTAGCATGGTGATGTATATCTCTGTGAAGGAGACAAGCTATCTCCCATCTCCCTTCAGTTCAGATTCCACACAACTCCTCAAAATAATGCTTGGCTTTCCTTGTCTGGTTCCACTGGGGTTGAACTCCATTTTGTTGACAGCGTACACCATCATATTGCTGTTAATGAGGAACCATCTTTTTGTCTGGAGCGTCTTTTCTCCCAAGTAAGTCTCACTGAGATAAGGGCTTGTATTAGTTGATGTTCCTGACTGAAATAAACCTCTCTTATGCATTGTGTTTGTCTAGAGTGAGGGAGTCTTAAGTGATTGTTTTAGAAATCTTCTGTGATAATCTATTTATTGTACTATGGAACACCTTGGAAAGATGTAGGACAAAGAATTTAGGACAGGGTGAGAAATTAAAACAGACTGGAGAGTAGAAAAGAGAGAACCAATTGTAGAGGTTGAAGAAGAGAGGCAGGAGAAAATTAGGGTAAACTACAATCCATCTTCATTAACGTCAGTCAATCTAGAATTATGAAACTATATTACAATAAGACCTACTTTTATATGCATTCCAAATAATAAAATATAGTAACATAGTAATTAACTGTAATGATTAGAACAAAGTTATCATAAACAGAGATAAATGAATAATTAATCCCTAAATTGTAATCGTAATAGGTGAAAATTATATAAGATAAAACTGATTTCTAAGCTTCTGTTTACACCTAAAGTAGATATTATTTTCTCTTGCATCCGTTGTCGAAAGACATTTTAATAGCTAAAGGCAGTCCACAGCTCATATTAACTTCACTCACTTTGGAACTTATGGTTTGCATCTTCTCTCCAGGTACATTTATGTTTGTACTACAACAGTATGCGTCTACGTTGGGGTATCCGTAGTATCTACAACTGTGACATATACATACTTGGTGCTGGGGTTTAGAAGAAAGATGCAAGGTGAGCTTAGCCATCAGCAGTGATTTAAGATAGAGCTTGGCATGAGGAGTAAGGCTATTTTCATTGGTGGTAAACCAACGCACACAGATCATTCGTTTCTGTAGAAGAGTTTGTACTTTTTCCTCTTTGGCCAGAAAATATTATTTTTGTAGAAATATAGTAGGAAACTAAACCAGCAGAAAGAAGTGCTGACGAAAGTGTTGCTTCCTGCGGAATTTTAGTGCTGCAGTGACAAATTTAGTACACTTTCTTTTTTGTAGCTTTGCCTCTGTCTTTTGGGAGATGGAGTACAGGAACTAAATTCTTGCAGATTTGTTGGGAAAATAAACAGGAAAGAAAGCTTGGGAAGAGCCCTAGATTGTTGATCTATGTTGTGTGTATGATCATCTAGTTTTCTCTTATTCTTTACCAACTGCATTAAGCCATTGTAGCGTGGTGTTACAAAAATTGTGACTTTCAGCAATGGGGAAGAATTCTGAACCAAAAAAAAAATAGTGGGGGAGAATTGCTCCCATCTGCTGAAATGGGAGTATTACTGCATGACTCCCATGACGGGTGAATTGGGAGTAGTTAGGGTGGCTCAGAGCTGAGGTCGCTAGGCTAATTGGCAGCACGATACTGCCCAAAAAAAAAAGTTATCACCTCCATGACATTGAGGCGGCAAATAGATGGGAGAGCAATTCCATGTCAGGAAATTCTTGCCTCATTTTATGGGAGCAGGAACACCTTATGCTGCCAATCACAGTTTGGCATGTGCACATATGTTTCTTTTTATTTTTTTATGAATTAATTAATTTTTT
The DNA here is from genome assembly GCF_002207925.1 of Prunus avium. The sequence continues at coordinate 29,074 of NW_018922634.1, forward strand.
TTTTAATACAAGCGATAGTCTAATCTAAAAGGGGAGTGGAGGTTTCTAATACAAATTAATGCCTTTTTTCATTGGATTATACCATATTAACTTGATGAATTAATTTTGTATATGTGTCAAACCTTTTACATGAAAATAGAATGTCTCCTTACAGGAAAGGCAAGCCACTGAAATTAGGGTGTTGCTAAAAGGAGTATGCCTGTACTCAATTCAGATTTTAATAGACTTTTTTCTGTTACAAGATTTTATGACTTTAAATTCATATTTAATGAACATATGGGAGTATTACCTTTGAGAACTCTACAAAAGTTTAGGTGTCTTAAAAAGTCATAGATTTTGAAGTAAACACAAAAGTTGGGGTTTTTATTTTTTTATTTTTAAAATGAATAGATTTTAGACCATGACAAATCCTGCTCTCTCTCTCCTGGAGATTTTGACAGAATTTTTTTTTTCTTAATAAAATACTAGCCTCTTAGAATTAAAAAAGATAATGGGTAGTTGTGTTCCATAAAAAAAAGAATTCATTATATGATTTATCTTTTAATTTTATTTTTTTTTAAATATGAAAAAGTGTGAATTTACTATATTATCCTCATTTAATTAATAATTTCAATTTTTAGTATTTAGGGCCAGTTTGGCATTGCTGTGCTGTGAAAATAATCGCTGTCAAATTTGCTGTTAGAGAAATCAGCTGTGAGAGAAAGCAGTTTGGCGTTTGGTAAACTTTTTATTAAAAGTGTTGTTGGTATTGATTCCCGCATAATTAGAAAAAAAAATTGCAGCATAATCATTAAACCCAACGCTTCTTCGAAACTGATTCCTGCATAATCAGAAAATGAAAGCACCTCATTAGCTGTTTTCCCTTATAGCTTTCTCTCACAGCAATTTTTAACAATAAGTGATTTTCTCATAGTTTACCAAACGGGTTGGGCTTCCCAAATTTTAAAAAAAATCACTTATCACCACAAATAAGCAATGCCAAACGAGCACTTACATTAACCAAGGATATTTTCTGGTATTTTGAATATTTTAGGTGATCTAATTATTCTCTGTCTTTTGCTTTATATAGATGATCTAATTTAACTATTATTGACTCAACCTTGGCTTTAAACCTAATAATATCACTAATATATTAGCATACAATAACTTTCCTGACTCTACTATTACCCACCATACAAAGAAAGACGTTCTGCTTTTTTGGTGCAACAAAACTTATTTACTCCTTAAAAGAAACTTCTTTATTTACTATATATAACAATAATGATTTATGTAATACAAAAGAAGTTATATGTAAATGAAGGAGATGGACTAGGCTCATATGCAGTCAAAGGATTGAGAAATCAAAAGAGGAGCACCAATAGAATTTTGAGAGCCTCTGCCTGTCCTCCCTCCATACATCTGATCTCTGTTTTCTCCCACTGTGCATTAAAACCCACGGACTGCACCACTGTTCTCTGAAGCAGGGGAAGATTGCGCCCCAAGCAACAGCCACGTCTCTCTCCTTGGAGGAACCCACCTGGAATGCATATAATATTCCTCCTAAAGGACCAAAATACCCTCACAAGTCCTAGCACAAACAAGCAAAGTTTCCTCCAAAGCTCATGCCCCTTTTCGTCCACTGAATTCCCCCTCTTTAAAACCCCTCTTCTTCCCTCACAAAAATCACTCCTCTTCTTCTTACCCACAAAAACACAGCATTCTGAGGAAAAAGCACAAAAAATTGATCAACAAAGAACAAAAATGGTTCATGCAAAACGCAGCAGCAGCTGCTCGCCCAAAGCCCAAAAGCTTCTCACCCTCTCAGCCCACTATCTCAGCATCCGAGATTTCTCTTTTTGCCGCAAATTCGCTCTCAAAGCTCGAGAGTCCGACCCGCACAACTCCGGGGCCGACCAAATCCTCGCCGTAGCCGACGTACTCCTAGCCGCCGATCACCAAAACCCAACTGACTGGTGCTCCATTCTCCAAATACCGCGACCCGGCTCTGAAAACCCGACACTCGTCCGGACCCAGTTCGAGAAACTCAAGACCCTCTTGGAACCCAGCAAGAACGGGTTCGCTTTCGCTCAGGAGGCCTTTGAGCTCGTCCAGAAAGCTTGGTCCTTCCTGTCGGACCAAGACAAGAAAACCCATTTCGCAAATGGGTCTGAGAATGGGCAAGAAACCCCAAAACAGAGAGAGCAGAAGGAAAAAAATGTGGGGGAAAATGGTAAAGGGTGTAATGTGGAAGTGACATTTTGGACAGTTTGTCCGTACTGCTATTACATGTTTGAGTACGGGAAGGTGTATGAGGATTGTTGCTTGAGATGCCAGAATTGCAGGAAAGCGTTCCATGGAGTGGCAATAAAGGCGCCATCACCGGATATTATAGTGCAGGGGAAGGAGCAGTACAATTTCTGTTTTGGGTATTTTCAAATGGAGTACATGCACCCAAAGAAGCAGATGGAGACAGAGGTAATTGGCAAGAAAGACAATGATGTTGTGGTTATCTCTGATGATGATGATGGTGATGATACTAATGATGAGTTTGAGGATGATTTGGTGGATGGTAATGTGGGTTTTGAGGGAATGCATGAAGAAAAGGTAAAGATTGGGAGTGAAGGAGTTGTGGGAACTGATATAGGTGGGATTGGAAGAGCAGAGTTGAGGAGTGAAGGGAAGACACCAGTGAAGAGGGTGAAGACTCTAGCAAGGCGTCTGAAGAGCGTCAAATCGAAATCTGTGGCATGGAATACGAAGAAGATAATGGGAAATGAGATGAGAAGCAGGAGGGTTGAGTTGATGGGTGATGAGAGAGTGGAAGGAGTGGACACGAGTGTTGAAGATGGAAATGGAATTGATAAGGGAGGTAGTGGAAGTGGGAGTGGAATGGATGGGCTGGAGCTTTTTGAAGGAGAAGATGATATCTATGTTGGTATAGGGGATAGTCCGGTTTGAAAGGAATGGAAAGGTAAGAGATTTCAGGGTGGTGATGGAAGTTCCAAAATTTTATATGGTTTAACTTTGGAAGGGTTTTAGCAAGTAGGAGCAAGGCTTTTGAGTAATTGGCTGGCTCACAGTTGAAAGTAGACTGGATTACACGGTAGACTCATCAACCAGGTGCTTTGATCTCATAGTAGAAATTAGGTAATAGTTTAGCTAAGGTAATATTAACCAACTTTATCTTATAAAATGAAAAGTTAAGCAGATGTTCTGGTATCTCTTGCAGCTTCAGTTCTAAGTCTGCTTAATTTTGTGGATAAATAGATTAGGATGACTGATTTTGAAGCACAATGACCTGATAGTTGATGGTAGTTTCTGTCTTGTAATGGTTCACCCCACTTTGATTGAACAATGCTTGCAGTGAATGGTAAATTGGCAATCAAGGTTTTTATGTTCTGTTTTGCTTGGGGCCTTTACGAGTTATTGCTTTACACACTGAATTATTCAACTTAAATCCTTAGACTGTTAGTTGTTTCCATTTGGTTTATCGGGAGCTTGTTAATCTTGACTATACCAATTTTAAAATGAGTTGACAACCAAGTAGCAATACGGAAGTTACCCCAGCTCAAAAAGTGAAGAAGTGCCTCTCACCTCTGCCACTAAAAGATGAATGGATGCAGCCATTGTGCAGCATATTGTGGTAAGAGATGCAATGTGATAAATAATGAAATGCAGTTTTAGTAAGAGTTACTATCCTTTTTCCTCGTACATTAACAATCTTGAATGTACTTACTTCGTATCCGTTCTTATTTAGCTATTGTTTAAGTTAATACATCCTCTTATTGCAGGCCTTCTCTGTCATCCTTATGAGTATATTGTTTAAGATATATTGGATATATCTTTAGGCTCTTACTGTTCCTCTCTTTCGCATATATTATCCTTAGGCCCTTAGTGGTGGTGAGATGAAAGACCTAAAGCTGATGGTCAATAGTTGAAGGCAGTAAGGGAAAGATAATGATAATTGTAGGTTGAATTTTGCCATATAGCAGAATGCTGTAAGTTATCTGTATAGAGGATGTTATACAGGAGAAAACTCATGTGGAAAAATGCTGGTCCTTCAGGTAGTTCTCATGGTGCTATCAAAGAACAATTAGAGAAAGCAAGTTAAGCAACTCACAGGGCCACCAATGATAGGCTTCTAGAGTATAATATGAATGTTTTGATGCCTTTGCATTTTGCTGCAAAGTATTAAAACACTGAGTATGATATAATTATTTTAGTTGTTGCCTGTTTACATAATTATGAATATGAGATGGTGTCCGTGAAAAATATTAGCAATGGAGTTAACAATGTCAGGTTGATGGTAGCTATGGCTACTGTATTGTGCCCTCAGGGCTCTACCATTACAGGCCATGATTTATGTATGAGAACTGTTTATATTAAGCACTGATGCCATGCATACTTTGGACAATTGGAATTTGCACCTTTTTTGATAGTCATAAGTTACAGTCAACTTGGATTTTGCTTTATTTTTGGATTGATGTGATGATGTGAAGGGCTCTGGCTTTTTGGTTGGGAGGAAGCTAGAAGTGAGAAGGAAGAAGCAACATATTCATTAATTGAGTTACTTGTGTAAAAATGGAAATGCTAATATGAAGAAACCAAATTGTCCTTTTATTATTATTAATTTTTGAGAGCATGCAATATTTGTTGCTACTTTCAATCATAGTTAAGGTGTTATGATGTATGGTTATATATATTTCAAAAGTTTAACCAATAACCATTATTTTGTGTAATTAATACTTGGCACATGCATTTTGAGAGGAGTGACACTGAGATAAAAGCAGGTAAAATTGTATCACGTGTGTAAAGAGTAATGCTAGAGAGACCACATTGTTGTACCACTTCTCTAATAGAGGTAGAGACAACCAATGCAAGTAGGTCTTATCTCTATTAGAGACATGATACAAAAGGCAGTACAATAATAGTCTCCCTAACATTTTTCTTAAGTAAATTCGGAAAGGAAATTATTTATAGAAATTAAGAGCGAGTATTTCTCCTTATTAGCAATGACGTATTATATTTATTAAAAAAAAAAAAGAGGAGAAAAATTGATAGTAAGAACATAAAAAAAAAGATGAGAAAAATTGATAGTAAGAACGAATGACTATTTGGTCTAGTGACATCAATATCTACTTTGTTAGAAGAAGTCGGTCATATTGATATAAAAGAAGAAAAAAAAACCAAGTATGAGAGAGTAATAGATGTGATTCGTGACTCATGTGATACTGATACCCAAAGTCATCTTCTGTATTTTATTGATACTGTTTTGCCTTTTTTGGTTTATTCTATATGATTGCAAATTTTAAATTTATAGCACACCCAATATCCAGATTTCAGGATCGCACAATAATTACCCTAATAGTAAATGTCATTTATTAGGTTCGATTTGTCACATTTAAATGCAAATATATTCCATCGTAAGCACTGGTAGCAGAAGATTTCCTATATAAAACACAAACATTGTCTTTCCCTCCATTGTTTTTAGTGCAATTCTTTCATGGTTTTACTATTGCAACAGGTAGCATCCCTCTCCTCTGTTCTTTTCCAATTTGTTCTATTTCCCCTTCTCTTTCTTTAATTCTTTTGTTATCAGATTTTTTTTTTCCTTTTTTCTAAATGGTGCGATTATTTTAGACAGGTTATAGCATCTTCTGTATTTTATTGATATTGTTTTGCCTTTTTCGGTTTATTCTATATGATTGCAATTTTTAAATTTATAGCACACCCAATATCCAGATTTCAGGATCGCACAATAATTACCCTAATAGTAAATGTCATTTATTAGGTTCGATTTGTCACATTTAAATGCAAATATATTCCATCGTAAGCACTGGTAGCAGAAGATTTCCTATATAAAACACAAACATTGTCTTTCCCTCCATTGTTTTTAGTGCAATTCTTTCATGGTTTTACTATTGCAACAGGTAGCATCCCTCTCCTCTGTTCTTTTCCAATTTGTTCTATTTCCCCTTCTCTTTCTTTAATTCTTTTGTTATCAGATTTTTTTTTTCCTTTTTTCTAAATGGTGCGATTATTTTAGACAGGTTATAGCTAGCTAGAGCAAGATATGCAGTCCATCTCAAGTTATTATACGAAGCAAATCAGCTTCCCAAAAGGCCAAGGAGTATTCCCAGTGAATACTATCTACTCCAAAAGCTTCTTTAAACCAAAATCAAAGGCAGAGACTAAAGTAATTGCAGCCAAGAAACACAGTGACTCAGAGAGAAGACGAAGGATGCGAATCAATGGTCAATATGCCACTCTTCGTACCGTCCTCCCAAACTTGATCAAGGTAATTATCTACTCTTAACATTCATGTGCATTAAAGAAAAACTTTCTGTTGCCAACCAGATTGTGAATTAGAACCATCGGTTAAGAGTTATGTTTAAACATATGTGCGGCCTCATTTACAATTTGACAACGAAACATAGATTGTGAATAAAAAACCGTTGATTTATTAGTTGGAATTATGTTTGAATGTGCAAAGCTTCATTTGTAGTATGACAATATAACATGTCATGTATTTCACAATTTTTCTAAAATAAAATATTTCTTTGACACACAGATGGACAAGGCATCTGTGCTTGCTGAGACGGTCCGGCAAGTAAGAGAGCTGAAGAAGGCCGTGGCAGAAGTGGAAGCAGCATGTCGCCACAGTGACAGTGATGAATGTGTTTTACCAGGTGGGGTTGACAAGTTGAGTTTGGAGCAGTGTGATGGAGAGCAAGAAGGGCTTGTGAAGGCAACATTGAGCTGTGACGACAGGCCAGGGCTGATATCGGACATGACAAGGGCACTGAGCTCTGTGAAAGGGAGGGTGGTGAGGGCTGAGATGGTGATAGTGGGTGGAAGGAGTAAAAATGTGTTGTGGATTCAAGGGTTGAGTGATGGAAAAGAAGGGATGGTGACGCTACGGAGGGCATTGAAGGTGGTTATTGACAGGCCTATTTTTGCAGGGCTTAGTAAGAGGTTTCATCTTCCTCAGTGATTTGGTTGTGAGTAGAGCTAACCCATACAACAACCATAACTTGTGTTTGATAGGCTAACACAATTTAGGATCAAGTATGTATCTTAGTTGATTTCTTATTAATTTATCATTAATAGGAATGAATATCATTTGTCTCCCTGCTACTTGTGGAACTATGCTGAGGAGATGTACCTTGTGTCAACAGGCCATCAAATTCATATGGCCATTCACAAAACAAATAAGAACTTAAATACAATCATTTCTTATAAGTTAACAAAATTCTGACTCACCCATCCTTGGCGTAGCCCAGTGGTTAGGGCGAACTTGCGATTGTGTGTGCTCCACAGGTCATGGGTTCGATTCCCCACGGGATCAAACCAAGATTTAAATGGGGGCTCATGGCTGTGGGTTGATACGCTAGTCTAGCCTGAGTTTAGATGATTAGAAAAAAAAATGTTGGGTACCAATACCATCTACTTCTAATCTGAATGACATTGAGATCATGCTACAAAATAGACTGCTTACGTTGGACAATGTCACAAAAGGGTTGGTGGATAGTTTTAAATATAGATACGTTTCGAATTAATGTTTTTGCGAAGGTGAGCTAACCACTACTTTCTCCACACAAACCCAACTAGATTTCATCAAACATTGACAACTTAATTTGGACTTTCTCCCTATAAATACCTTTTAGACATGTTATGCCTTCAACTCAAAACAAGAAACAGAAACAATTACTCACATATATTGAAGAACTTGCTCTGTGTGATCCTGTATATCAACCAATATGGCAGGTTTCAAGCATTGTTTCCTACTATTGTCTATGATGGTAGCAGCGTTGTGTTTATCAAGCCTTGATGTGAGCCTGGCGGCCCGGCACCTTCTGGACACAGCAGCTCCACCCCCAGCATTGACGCTGCCTACCATTCCATCTCTTCCCATTCCCAAGGCTACATTGCCTCCACTGCCTTCCTTTCCAACACTGCCTAAAGCCGCATTGCCACCACTGCCAACCACCCCTTTAATCCCAGCACTGCCAAAGCCCACATTGCCTTCTTTCCCAAGCACCCAAATCCCAACTATGCCAAAACCAACATTGCCAACCATCCCCACTGCTCCCAAGGTCACTCTTCCTCCACTTCCTTCCACTCCATTGCCAACTATGCCGACTACGATCCCTTCAATCCCCTCCATTCCAACAACAATTCCAACAATTCCAACAATTCCTTCCCTGTTCCCGCCTCCATCAAATTAAACAGTTCTACCTAGTTCTGTTGCCATGGTGGAGATCCCACATTTGCATTTATCTACATCCTACTAGTTTATGGTTCTGTTTCAGAGGATTCTTTCTTTTCATGCACCGATATTCGTAGATGCAGAATTCATTTTCAGCTTCACATGTGTGATGTTATATTTATATTGTTGTTTGCTCTGTTACTAATATATTTATAAAAATCATCTGTTTTTGTTATGAGCTCCTCTTGAATCTCTTGTCTTGTGGGTATGAGCATCGTATTTTTAAAGCAAACACTGGAAGAAAAGGCCGATCATCCACGAAACATTGAGAATCTTGAAGGCTAATTTAATCGAAACAATTTATACTTCAATCAAAAAATGATAACCTATTCTAAGTCTAGTTTGAATGATGCCCTGAAAAAAGAAAAGAAAAGAAAAGAAACAGTATGGATCAATCTCGTATGCAAATCGATTAGAATGGCTAAAGCATCAGGATATTTGAGCCAGAGGAGGCTGCAAGATTCTCATAGACCCTACAACCTCCTAATTTATTAGGACCTGCTCTTTATAGGACAAACTGACAAAATTATAACATCAAGATGACCAAGCGCATAAAGTATAGAGTAATTACAGAACATTAAATCAGGAATTTTGCAACTAGCCTAGGAACTGTTTCTTGTTACTTCATTTTTTTTGTTGAGTTTCTGTGATTTTTTATTTGATAGATACATTTTATATAAGACCAAGTCAAAAAACTTGTTACAAATCACTAGCAAAGATGCGACGGCGTTTCAGGTTGGATGGTCGCATTCGGCCAAGAGACTCAGACCTCGACGCAATCATGATGATCTTTAGAGAAATTTTCCGTTGATAATCCGTCTGGACAATAGATGCACACAAAACTTAGATTACACGTTTAGCTACAATAGCAGGAGGGTTGAAAAATAAACAATACATATGTAAATTTCAATGATCCGAACGGCCCATTTTCAATTCAATGATCATTATCACAAACAAATAAAAACAAAACAATTACTCAAACTGGAAGCATTTTAGACATCTCATTGTGAAAAAATTAGATAGAAGAACATAGTGCTTGCAATAAAATCAATGATTTCAAATAGCTAAATGAAAATTTTATGGTTGATTTTTGGCAGGGCTGATTGTTAAAACCCAACAATGTTGGCAGAACTATTCACTTGTACAACAATTCAATATACTGAGAAATACAGAAATCTTTTCCTCTGTTTCTTTCTATGAATATTCTAGATTTTTCTCTCTCATTCTTCTCTGTTAGCAAAATGTACCATGAAAAATAGTTAGGAAACCTTAGTTATACCTGGCTTAAGGCAACATCATAAATTTTTTCCTCTATCTTTACAGCAGTTCTCCTGATTTCATCTAATCCGTCCCCGGAGAAGGGAGGATACCTCTTTATTGCATCCATTCTGCATAAGCAATACATTTAATCAAATGTTACTAGTACTGATTATCAGGAGAGCTCAAACAAAACAATAACACTTAAACTTAATAACATGTAATTAATCAATAATCTAAAATGTATCTGTATAATCTGTTGACACAGTCACCCTTACATCTTGACGACAATTCTTTGCCGTGAACTTGGGAGAAACTGGGTCCTCCAAATCACTGTCGGCATCCATCAAATCTGCCAAACCGAACCAGCAGTAGTAAAGATTTAAGACGAAAAAATTGGGTTGCAACTTCAATGAAAGTGCAGTTTCATGTTTTTTTTCTTTCTTTTTTTCTTTTTTCAGTAATGGAATAGCAATATGAACTTGGAATATATCTTTTTATATATATAAGCGATAGTCTAAATTACTTATGGGGAGGGGATTCGAACTTGAGGCGGACACATTGCCTTGACCAACTTGCCTAACTAACATGTCCGCAAGTTCAACTTGTAGTATTAACTTGAGCAATAGATTGGGGATGTAGAAAAGGTTACCAGGGGCTGGAGTTGAAGACCAGAGTGAGATATAAGAGGTTCAGAGAGTTTTCAACACGAGAACGAAGAGCAAATAATGCAAGGGGAAAGCAGGGTTAGTTTAGCTTCTAAATTTTGTTTATTAATGATGCATCGATATAAATTAGGTTCTAATTCTAAATGGCATTACATTAGAAAGGTTACCAGGGGCTGGAGTTGAAGACCAGAGTGAGATATAAGAGGTTCAGAGAGTTTTCAACACGAGAACGAAGAGCAAATAATGCAAGGGGAAAGCAGGGTTAGTTTAGCTTCTAAATTTTGTTTATTAATGATGCATCGATATAAATTAGGTTCTAATTCTAAATGGCATTACATTACTTGACGTCTCCATCACAAATTTTGTTTAGTAATATGTACAATAACCTAAAACGTATCTTGTTGATAGTTCTTTGTCATGAATTCACCTGGCGAGAGTTGCCTCCAATCGTTGGTATCCATGAAATCTAACCAAACTGTCAAACAAATTACACAAAAATAAAGTGGATTGCAACTTCAATGGAAAGTGCCTTTTTTTGTTTCTTTTTCAATAGAGATCGAATTGCCACTTCAACTTGGAGTTTTTAATTACTATTTATCCTGAAAAGACCCGCCAGCCATGCGTATGGGATTAACTGTGGAGTTTTTTTCTTGTGATTGCGAAGGTGCCACTGTTGACAGTTAAAAACTCCAACGGACTGAGAGGAAAAAATGAAAAATATACCCAAGTATTGACTTTAAACAAAGCGATTATGAATTGGGTGGGAAATTGGTCCAATATAGATTCTTTTTTATGCCTTAGATTGAGCAAGGACTTCAATATTTATCTAGTACAACTAGTAAGATAGAATGAAATACAAACTTGAATTTAGGCATGTAGAAGAAATAGAAGGAAGAAGACTGGAGCAAAAACAGATAAGTTTCATTCAATCTGATCAAAACAGCAACGGCTCCAATACAAATAGAGGCAACGCCTCTTTTGAGAGTGAGACTTTTTAGCAAAAACAGAAAACATCCTAGAGACTAGAGAGCACTCCACCGAAAGCATGACTCACTGAGACAAAAAAACAAGACATGTCCTACATAAAGCATGGGAATTGGAATTCAAGATGGAAGGCCCAGATTTCATGCAATTTACATTGTACTTCCAATGGCCCAAATTTCTACATAGATATTTTTATGATAGTTTGTAGGTAAAATCATATATCCTCCAAATTTTAATTTTTTTATGTCCATTTATTTGGAAAATAAAATAAATCTAACGAGCACAAAATTAATTTTAAAAAGTTAAAACACAAAAATAAATTATCACAAACATATCAAATATGCACCTTTGGATTTACATCGTTTCCCATTGGAGCAAAAAACGTATTTACATTCATGGAGGTGTAAAGAAAATGTAAAGGTGACTTTACACTCCAAAAAATACACCCTGTCGATGCTTAGTGGCTCCAATGATCAAGGCTGGCTCCATTATGATTAAAAAAATAAAACAATTCCTCTACTTGCCACCAAATGGTGAGTCGGGTGGGTAGGAACGAATTAGTGCCAAAAAAGCAAGGATAAAAATACAGACTCCTCCAAAACAAGAAATAAATCTAACGAGCACAAAATTAATTTTAAAAAGTTAAAACACAAAAAAAAACATAAAAAAAAATTATCACAAACATATCAAATATGCACCTTTGGATTTACATCGTTTCCCATTGGAGCAAAAAACGCATTTACATCCCTGGATGTGTAAAGAAAATGTAAAAGTAACTTTACGCCCCAAAAAATACACCCTGTCGATGCTTAGAGTATCCACAGTGGGGGGTGTAAATTCGGGGGTATAAAGCCACTTTTACATCCATTTTACACCTCCATGGGGGTGTAAATACGTTTTTTGCTTCAATGGGAAAAGATGTAAAAGATGTAAAAATAGATGTAAAGCCACTTTTTCTTCATTTTTCTTCTCTTTTCTCGGGTGGGTCCCGTCTACAAAAGATGTAAAAATAGATGTAAATGTACATTTTATTTTACATCTCTATGGTAGTGATGTATATTTACAATCCTTTACATCTCCCCATTGGAGACGATTCCGATGACAAGAGATGTATATTTAACATACACCCCCATATACACCCTCCCATTGTGGATGCTCTAAGTGGCTCAGGCTAGCTCCATTATGATTAAAAAAATAAAACAATTCCTCTACTTGCCACCAAATGGTGAGTCGGGTGGGTAGGAACGAATTAGTGCCAAAAAAGCAAGGATAAAAATACAGACTCCTCCAAAACAAGCTCCTGCACTATCATTTTTTTATATTTCCTTTCCATTCCATTTTGTTATCCTTTGTTTGCTGGTGCGCCGCCCTTTCCAACATCTTCATCATTGCTCCATTTAATATATATTTTTAAAAACTACCACTCAATTCTTCATTCTGGCTAGGAACTTCTTTCTTCAATCAGCTAGGATTGGCTAGAATTAGTTCATGAACCAGCCATAATTTAAGCAAAAATGAGCCATATATTGGTACTGTGCAATGACCAAAATCCCTTAGTTTATCGAAGACAAATTTCCAATTTTGGTACGATCAATTACCTTGAGCAAGAGATTGCAGAGGGATGACAATTTTTTCCCGAATTAGGCTCTTCGTGGGGCTTTAACTCTAATAGGTCGGGTATGAAAGGTAAAAATAACTATAGGGGCGAATTTTGGAAAAATTTTCGGGTATGATTTTCGGGGCTGGGAAAATTTTCGGGTATGATGTTCGGGGCGAGGTAGGGATGATATTTTATAAATTCTCTTAATCCCCAAACCGAACCTGCCCTGTTTAAAATATATATTATTTATTTTTCATGTGAATATATTGTTAAGTCTTCTTTCCTAAGACTCTCACCAAATTTTATGTTCCACATATCATATTATATATTGAATTAAATAATACATTAGAAAAATGTAAGTCTAAACTAAAAGTTTTGTGTTGTATATTTAGTTTCTAACATTTTTTTCTCGTTCATAAATTATTTTTTATTTGTATTTTTGTAATGGGGCAGGGTGGGGAATTTCTTCTCCTAACGAATGAGGGGATGGGGAATCCCCATTTTCCCCATTTTGAATAATACGAGAAGGCGGGACAGAGTATAGCCACATTACCATCCTTATGAGATATCCGAGCTTGAGACTTGAGAGAGCTTCAAGATGAGAACCAAATAAGAATAGAAGGTAAAAGGGAACCAAGATTCAGGAGTAGCAATTTCAGACACGACTTGAAATCCGCACGAGAAATTCACGAATTCAACCCGCATAATTAAATTTTGGGTTATTTTCGGGTCAATCCCTTCCCACCACTTATAAAAAAAAAACATTATTTTCTCTCTTTCTTTTTTCTTTCTCTTATCTCTTCTCTCTCTCTTTCTTTTTTCTTTCTCTCCGCCAGTTTTCTTTTGTTTTTCTCTTCTCTCTCCTGTCTCTCTTTCTTTTTTTCTTTCTTTTCTTTCTCTCTTCTCTCTCCTCTCTCCTCACTCTCTTTCTTTTTTCTTTCCTTTCCTTATCTCTCTTTTTCTTTTTTCTTTCTCTTCGCCCAAAGTTATGATTATTATATTTTTTTTACATAATGACAAACTTGATTGATAGTTGTTTCAGAAATTCCGGGTGGTAGCAAGGTCCTGTAAATCTAGCTCAGAAATGTCATGTCATGTCGTGTCGTTCAGAAATGTCATGTCGCGATAAATTATTTGGGGACTGGTGGATATGGAGTATGGTTGAAGTTGTATTTTTTTTTTTATTCTTCCCTAATGCTCCAGTTGGATGAAGGAATTGCAAATTACATAGAATTCTAAAATGACGGAATTTAAATTTCCGTCATTTCAATTTCTGGCAATTGAAGATTTCAGTGTTTGGATTTATGTATGTCGAATTTTGTAATCGACAGAAATTGAAAATTTCAATGTTTGGATAGCTCATTTAAATTGTAAATGACAGAAATTATATATTTCGAAAGAACAAAAAAACTGATAACTAACATATAAGGTATTCCTCGAAGTATAAAATAACATATCGTTTGATGAACTAAATAACTCAACTTAAACAAACAGAGCATATTAGCAAACCAAATCACTCTCCACGTGTAATAAACATCAACAACATACTTTTTTTTTTTCTTAATTGGGAGTGCCTTCAGCATCTGAAATTGTTTGTCATTTTCAATCAGCCAAGCACATGCTTTGAGTTGTTTATTTTCACTAAGACCTGGTACTGCTTGTACTACAACATATACCTTTGCTGGATCAAGGTTCTTAGTATTAGCACGGATAAACTCTTCAAATGATAAAGTCATTCTAGCAATCGAATCAGCAATAACATCTTTTACAGCACCTCTTTTATCTGTAGGAAGAATATTAGAAGAATTTGATGCCCTATTTCTTCTCTTTTGACCATTTGTTGAGGTTGGTGAAATATCACCAATAACATGACTATCTTCTTAATCTTGTGTATCACCATTCAAATCAACATGATCAACTTCATTAGTAGGAGTCATAACCTCAGTTGCATCTGCACCTATTTCAGCGCCCTCGATTTTCGGCATCATATAACAATCAACAAAGCTTTTCGTTTCCTTACATAGTATATAAAAAGCTTTTCAGCAACATAGGCTTTTTCTTCAGAGTAAGGAAACGAAGGATAAAACTTGAACAAGACGATAACACAAAGCGATAAAGCTAGCAAACAATTATAGAGTTGTACCATAAACACAAATCACACACCAATATCCATGGGCATAGAATATTTTGTTAAAACTTCCAAAAATCCAGCCATAGTGCTGCAAAGATCACAAAACCCATTCAACACATATTCATAAATTTAGTCAGAAACATCCAATTTTGATAGCCATTTAGAAACCGTGGTAACCCTGAAATAGAAAAACCTAAATTGAAGGAGAAAGGCTTGAAGACTAACCTTCAAATTTGATCCAGAGAGATGTGTAATTTTTTTTTTTAAAATTAATGAAAAGTTTGGTGGTTTTTTTTTATGTAAGTTTTGGCACATTGGAAAATATGAATTCCAGCACTATGAAAATTGTGAAATGACGCCTATTTTGGTGGAAATTAAACTCGGGAATTTGATGCCTCAATTTCCACGATTTTTTCCGTGCGTCATTTAATAAATTCCGCGCTTAAGTTGCAAAATAAGGGAATTGTCAATTTCTCCTCTTAAATTCCCGACTTTTAGCTAAATTCCGAGTTATTTTCCCTCATCCAAACGGAGGGTAAGAGAAGTGTGGGGTTTAAATAGAAAATCACTTTTTCAAATTTACATAGTAAGTGGAAAAATAAGATGGGTGAGAAAATAGGACCAGATGGCGGAAATAGAAGTACTCCTTAAAAATACTTATGTTCCTATGATTGACTTTAAGGCATATACCTAACGCAATCTTAACCAAAGAAAATATTCTCCATGTGTAATTAGAATTTAGAATCATTCATCAAGTTTTCAAAAACAAAAAACGGTGAGGATGACTTAAACTCATTGATGGCAAACTTGGAAGTTCCAAACTCCAAACGAAACATACTTTCTTTCAGCTTTCAAGTTGTAGTTAGTTGATTATCACAAACTGTTGTTCAGAACAGTAGAAGCAGATATATACTACTAATACAAGTTGCAAAGGGCCTAGAATCAGGAAAGTTAAGGTCAGCTAACAGTCACAAATTCCCAACTAATGGTAACAAGGTTAACCTGGTCCAATCATCTGGTATTACACTTCAACGAACAGATGACATGCTAATCAATCTCCACTAGCACAGCCCCTACAACCACAATGCACACACTCTATAACCTTCTCCTCCCGCAGATGCTTGGGCACTCGGCAAACGCATGTAGTGGCATAGTTATGATCCCGAGGCTGCATGCATCTCAAACAGCAGAGACGTTCATAACCAGGCTGCATTTTAATCGCAAACCATATGTCATTGTATGTTATTAGAGTTGAGTGGTAATATAATAATAATTCAACAGACTTAGATAAAATGACACAAGGTACACGAGTTTGCAATATTTTCCTCATAATTCCAATGTTCTAATAAAAGTAACTGTTATCCAATAGTTTTACGTACAACCTGCAAATATATTACAGAAGGTGCAATACATGTAGAATGGGAACTTCAAACTGAGTTCAATCAAATGTTGAAAGATCTCTCATATTGCTTAATATCTTCTTGGTATGCATATCCATGTCATAACTACACATGTCCCATGTGTATGTATTTCCCTTGCATTTGCCAATTTTCTAGCAATGCTATGTTCACTCCAATTTTCAAATATAAAATATTCATGCTTATACTCTTTGAACCTTATTTACAAGGAACTCCAATTCCAAACCAGACAACTTATTTCCAAGTTTGATATATCATGCAGTGAACTCCACACACAAATAATCCAAATGAAGAAAAAGAAAACAAATCAAGATAGAAGAGATCTGAGATAAAACCTTTTTCCATTTTGCAATTAGATTGCGGTCAGCATAGCCTTGGTCCAGGCAGAACTCGTATAATTCCTTGGATATTTCATTTCTTCGGTGGTAAAGGTCAAAAATGTAGCGGCTCTTTTGATGTGCTATTTTGAAAATAGGCCACAAGGTCTCACATTTCCTCTTACAACTAGGTTCAAAAATAGGAACATATTCATGAACCAATTAAAGTCGTAGAACACATGAATATGTGTACTGACATGTATGAAAGGGGGTTTGTGTTTTACCATAAATTATGAATGCAAGTGTTACCATTTAATTTTTGGAGTTATTTTCGTCTGAAAAAGATTTAGGAACTTTTACACATTTCCTGGATCCACCACTGTATAAGTGGTAAGTTGGTAACACATAACGATCTTTGATAAGTTTTCCAAAGAAGGGTTTCATCTGATAGTTTTCCCTTTCTAAGTTGTACCCTTGGGGACTATTTATACATAGTTAATTGTATATACGTGTTCTATCATTGTTTTCATCTGATGCCCTTTAAAAAATTTCAATTTCTTTGTTTGTGATAGATAAATCAAGGAGGGAAACAGTGGGGAAATAAATCTGAATTTGTTTAAAGACACAAATTTTTCTATGGTTTTGAGTCGTGAACCAATTCATCATCTTGAGTTTGCTTAAATAAATCTGAACTTTCAATTCTATTTGGTTATAGCTGAATATTATTCCGGAGACAGATTCTCAAAGTTGTAACCTAGCTAATTTGACACAACTCTGCTGCCATTTTATTCAGATTAACAATCATTTTTGTTTTGCTTTATTATTAGGGTGTGAAACTACTAAAGGCATCATTGCAGACAAAGTCAGTTCTCACCCATGTGTTCCTTAGGTAGAATGTCAATGCAGCATGAGCACCTCAACTTAGCACCTCTGGAATTGACACTCTGAAGCTTCTCTAAGATGTTTCTTTTTTGAGCTGGTTTAGTTTGTTTTTACCTGGTTATTTTGGAAGTCTTCACAGATCTGCTGCTTAAATGAGATGCAATGTCGTTCTTTTCGGATTATTTGCCCCCTACTTTTCATTTATGATGTTTTGGATTTTCAAATTATGTTCACGCCTTGCAAAAAACTTATGAAATTTTAAGGATTATAAGCAGGCTGCGAGCTCTTCTAGTGCGAACCTGAGAGTGTGTATATATATAGCAAGGCCACATAAAAGGAACCGATGTTGATTCCTATCAACCCATACTTGAGCATGGTCTTTCTAATTTAACACCTTAATGAAAACAATTTCTACTCCAACCTAGAATATATATTCAAAATGTGAGGATGTGAAGAAACCTCTCACATTGGTAAGTTAACAAACCTTTGAATGGCTTATAAGGAATTGAGCTACTTTCCCATTGACAATTAATTTTAGGATGGACTCTCAACTTCCTTCATAGTATTAGAGATAGGATTGCCCACGTGTGAAGCCCAACAGTCACATGCTCAAAGCCACCCAATATATGTATTATCCATGTGTTAGGCTTGAAATTTCTCCACACATGCCAGGGCTTGTAAGGATGTAAAGAAATGTCTCGCATCGAAAATTTAACAAACCTTCGAAGAACTTATAAGGAGTTGGACTACTTTTGAAGTGGAATCTCAACTTCATTTATTTTAAAACTCAGTCACATATATAACCAACATATTGAGATCGACAAATTCCAAATAGCTTTTTGTTAACCCAATTTGAAACATTTGAGAATCTATCTACCAAACCTTTCCTTTTTATACATACGTTAGTAAGAGGGCAATCCTTGACGGTGCGTTTGGATGAGGAAATTTAAAAGTACAAAGAAATTTATAAATTACGGAATTTGAAATGACGGAAATTAATGTTCTAGAATTTGTAAAATATCTGGTTTGGGTGAGGGATTTAAAATATGGAATTTAACCTTTATTTGTAAAGTTATCTTTTTTAAAACTCAATCTCTCTTGGAATTTGAGAAATGACGACTTTTAGATAGAATTTAAAGTTGAGATTTATGACCTCCAAATTCCATATTTTTCTCACGCGTAATTTCTAAGTGCCCGTTCGATAACATTTTCAGAGAATATTTTCAGAGAATGAAAATAAGAAAACGAATTTGCATTTTCAGGATTTGAAAATGCGTCTGGTAGATTAATTAGAAAATAGATTCATAAAATAAAAACAATGAAAACGTGTCTGGTAGTACAATTTAAGAATAATAATATATGAGTTATTTTTCAAGTGTATTTTTGCTAATTTATGTTCTAAAAAAATATTTTAAAAAATGTATAATTTGATTTTTTTTTTTTTTTTAAGTTAAAATTATTTTTTTTTTTTTTTTTTTCCTTTTTT
>NW_018922635.1:0-11832 GCF_002207925.1 Prunus avium
GGCCGGGCCGAAACGGGCCTACTTCAATCGAAAAAAATCATAAACTTAATCATAAGGGCATTTTAGTTCAAATTTGAGATTAAACTCACTTAATTCCAATATTTCCACATCAAACCAAATTCATAAAACACCCAATAAAGTCGCACAACTTAATAAGATTTTCCAAAAAAATAATAAAATCAAGTATTATTTTTGAGGTTATTATATAATTAGACCGTAATACGTTTTAAGAAATAATTTTAAAAAATAATAAGTGTTGTCGAACGTAAGCATCGCCATATTCTTGAGACCGCAAGTGCTTTGTGATTTCAAGCACACTTGCCTCTCCATTTTTGGGGGGGAATGCATTCTCACTGCCGTTCATTTGATTAATCAATTTCCCACTTTAGTTCTTTCCACAATATTCTTGAGACCGCACGTGCTTTGCGATTTCAAGCACACTTGCCTCTCCGTTTTTGGGGGGAATGCATTCTCACTGCGGTTCATTTGATTAATCGTTTTCCCACTTTAGTTCTTTCCAAACAAACCCCTTTTGAATGTTTATATCACCAAACCCCATCATATTCACATTTAAGAGTATTTGGTTGCCTTGCATATGCTACTATAGTCCACCCTACCAAAAAGTTTGATTCTCGAGTAGTTAAATCCATTTTTATTGGGTACCCAGTTGGCCAAAAGGCATATAAACTCTATGATTTGTCCACTCAAAAAATATTCACTAGCCGAGATGTTTTATTTAAAGAAGATGTCTTCCCTTTTTCTACTCCAATTGCCAGTCCCACCACCATCCCAAACACTAGCCTTCCTTTACCCATTTCGGCCCATGACTCATCTCCACCACAAAATTCCAATCTAGCTCCTGAGCCCACTGAGCACACTTTGCCTATTAGTCCAATGAGTCCCACTCCTTCCACGCCTCCTTCTGCAGATCTTCCTCTTCTAGCACCAAATCCTCTTGCAATCCAATCCTCTCTTCCGCCTACTGCACCGCCTTCACCAGCACCACCCGTTCAACCCACTCACCAGTTTGAACGTCACAAGGTTCCGAATGTGCGCCTCCAAGACTATGTTTGCTCTCATGTCACGCTACCCAAAGATGCCCAATCAGAGTCTTTGTCTTCACATCGCACCTCAAGTACTCGTTATCCCTTGAGCAACTTTATTTCTTATCACCGATATACACCAGCACATCTTGCTTTCATTACTCACCTCAGTCACAGTGTGGAGCCACGTTCCTTCTCTGAGGCCAATTCTGATCCTAACTGGCAGCAAGCCATGAGCTCTGAACTTCAAGCTTCAGAGTCCAATCATACATGGACTCTTACTCCTCTTCCTCCTGGTAAGCACCCTATTGGTTATCGGTGGGTCTACAAGATCAAACATCATTATGATGGCTCTATTGAATGGTACAAAGCTCGGTTAGTAGCAAAGGGTTATACACAGACAGAGGGTGTTGATTTTCATGATACTTTTTCTCCTACAGCCAAGATGGTTACTATCCGCAGCCTTCTTGCACTTGCCGCTGCTTCCTCTTGGCCTCTTCATCAACTTGATGTCCATAATGCCTCCCTTCATGGGGATCTCCATGAAGAGATTTATATGACACCATCGCCTAGTCTTCAGTGATAGGGGGAGAATCTGGTATGTCGCCTCCACAAGTCTTTATATGGCCTAAAGCAAGCTTCTCGTCAGTGGTTTGCAAAATTTTCTGAAGCTATTCAAGCTATCGGTTTTACTCGGTCCAAAGCATACTATTCCTTATTCATGTGCAAAAGAGGAAAGTCATTCATTGCTCTCTTGATTTATGTTGACGATATATTGATCACATGAAATAACTTGGGTGCCATTAATTCTCTTAAACGTTTTCTTCATAGCCGCTTCTGCATTAAGGATCTCGGTGACCTTAAATTCTTTTTGGGTATTGAAGTTTCGCGTTCAAAGAAAGGTATTAGCATCTCTCAGAGGAAATACACCATTGACATCCTTAAAAATAATGGTTTTCTTGGGGTACGACCTGTCTTGTCTTATTTCCCATGGAACAAAATTTGAAATTATCTGACACAAGTGAATTGCTTAAAGATCCAGCCAAGTATAGAAGGTTAGTAGGTCGTTTGATTTACTTGACCATCACGAGACCAAACATTACATATGCAGTGCATGTGCTCAGTAGATTTATGCATGAGCCACGTAAACCTCATATGGAGGTGGCGTTGCACATCTTGAAGTACCTCAAAAACACTCTAGGACAAGGTTTATTTTTTCTAGCTCAAAATGACTTGAAATTGCGAGCTTATTGTGATTCTGACTGGGGAGGTTGTCCAACCACCAGAAGATCTACCACTGGATATTGTGTTTTTCTTGGAAACTCCTTGATTTCTTGGAGATCAAAGAGACAAAACTGTTTCACTTTCTTCAGCAGAAGCAGAATACAGAGCTATGACTAGTGCTTGTTGTGAACTAACTTGGTTGCGTAGTTTGTTATGAGATCTTCAATTGCCACATCGGAAGGCAGCGATTACTTCATTGCGACAACCAAGCTGCGTTACATATAACAGCAAATCCTGTTTTCCATGAGCGAACACGACACATTGAAATGGATTGTCATTTTATCATAGACGGATTGTATAATAGAATAGGAATGTTATATTATTTGATTTCCTGTATATATTCTTTCCTAGCTAAACCAACGGAATGTTTTATATAAACATACATCAACGATCAATGAGAATTCCTTCTGGTCAAATATCTTTTCATACCAATTTTACACTCCAGGACATAAGTGGCACAACAAAGAAGTCTCTTTGCCTGATAGAGGGAGCAGTTCACACCAGGGAAACCAAAGGAAGTCACATGCTGCCAATAATGTCCAAAACTTAGATTCACAAGTTCATCATCTCCAGTCCATCGCGCCTAACCTTACACTAGACCAATGCCAACAAATTATAGGCGCTTTAGGTAAAGAAGATGTTTCACAAACCCAAGTAAACTTTGCAGGTATGTCTTCTCCTTCTTTTCTATTTTCTCAAAAGCAATCCAATTTATCGCATGCTTGGGTAATCGACAGTTGCGCTACCGACCATATCACTAATTCACATGACTTTCTAACAGACACATCTCCATCCTCCCTGTCCCCAGTAGGATTTCTCACAAGGGCTAAGGCACCCATAAAATCCACTGGCAAAATCACTTTTGATGAAATTTTTTGTCTTACTAATGTCCTTTGCATTCCATCCTTTAATGTTAATTTGATGTCAGTTCCCAAACTCACAGAGTCACTTAATTGTTGTGTTGTGTTCTTTCCCAATTTTTGTTATATACATGACTTACGAAGAAGATGATTGGATTGGGTAGGCAGCATGGCAACCTGTACTATTTTGATCCAAACTATATTTCTCAGAAGCCCCCATCATCCTCCTCACACCATGTGTTATCCAACAAAACCTTTGGCACATGTGGCTAGGACATCCATCAGATGCCCGCCTTTGTATCTTGGCTCAACATGAATCTGATATTTTCTTTTCCCATCAATCTTGTGATTTTTGCCCATTGGCTAAACAACTAGACTTCCATTTACTTTAAGTTCAATTTCAAGTATTGCTTATTGTGATATATGTGGTCCACATAAAATTCCTTCTCATTTTGGGGCAAGATATTTTTTGACTTTCATTGACGATTATACAAGGTGCACATGGGTTTATTTAATGTAATATAAATATGATACTCAAGGTCTTCTTAAATCCTTCTTTGCCTTTGTTTCTACTCAATTTAACAAAAATAAAATAAAAGCTATTCGTGTAGATAATGGTGGTGAATTTTCTTCTCTAAAAGCGTTTTTTTGCAGATCTTGGTGTCGTTTACCAACATTCCTGCATCTCAATACCTCAACAAAATGGGATCGTGAAACGTAAACACCGACATCTTCTAGAGATGGCTCGAGCCTTGCGATTCCATGCACATCTCCCTTTTAATTTTTGGGGAGAATGCATGCTCACTACTGCATATCTTATTAAGCGTCTCCACACTCCACTTTTAGCTGGTAAAAGTCCCTATGAGCTTTTATTTAATCGTCCACCCATTTATAAACATCTCTGCGTTTTTTATTGTCTCTGTTATGCAACTAATTTACACCCTTCTCATAAATTTGATAAACAGGCACGTAAATATATTTTTGTGGGTTATCCTTTTGGTCAAAAGGCTTATCGCATTTATGAGTTAGAGACCAAAAAGTTTTTTAGTAGCCGAGATGTTATTTTTCATGAAAATGTCTTTCCTTTTGCCAATCAACATGATGTACCCACCATCCCTATCTTGCCTTTGCCCCCCAATGATTATGATTATGAGCTCGTCCACATATCATACCCACTACCCACTTCATCTTCCAAGCCAAATTCACCAACAAATCCAGATATGCATACACCAAGCCCAGACACACGCTCTAGCACACCCACACCACCTCTTCCAGATACACTACTACCTAGTCCACGCACACAATCTAGCCCAAACACACACACCCAATTTAGCCCAAACACGCAATCTAATATATCCCTCAACCTAGTCCACCACCGCTCGACATTCTGAACGCCTAAAACAACCTTGAGTGCTCCTACGTGACTACCACTGTTACACCGCCATGTCTCCCACTCTGATTCGTCATCTTCTTCAAATACAAAAGGTAAGGGCACCCAATATCCTATTTCCCAATTTCTTAATTATCATAATTTTTCATCCACTCACCGATCTTTTGTCGCTTCCATCTCTCGAGTTGTTGGGCCAACTACTTTTGCCCAAGCTTCGATTGACCCTCTTTGGCAAGAAGCTATGGGCAAGGAAATTCAGGCTCTTGAGCAAAATAATACTTTGGTTCGTAACACCTGTACCTGCAGGTAAACACCCAATTGACTGCAAATGAGTGTACAAAGTCAAATATAATTCTGACAGTTCTGTCGAGCGCTACAAAGCTCGCCTTGTGGCCAAGGGATATACCCAACAGGAAGGCTTGAACTACACGGAGACATTCTCTCCCATGGCTAAGTTGGTTACTTTCCGATGCATGCTTGCTCTTGCCACTATACACAATTGGCCCCTCCACCAATTAGACGTCCAAAATGCTTTTCTTCATGGAAATTTAGACGAAGAAGTCTACATGCTTCCTCCACCCGGCCTTGGCCGACAAGGGGAGCACTTGGTTTGTCGGCTACACAAATCATTATATGGGTTGAAGCAAGCATCACGAAATTGGTTTGTCAAGTTCACCAATGCCCTTCAAGATGTCGGATTTGTCCAATCCCTAGCAAATTATTCACTTTTCACAAGGTATCACAATAATTCATTTACCATTATATTAATTTATGTAGATGATATTGTCATTACAGGGAATGATCCTAAGGCAATTCAGTCTCTTAAGGATTTCCTCCATGCTCACTTCCGCATAAAGACCTCAGAAATCTTAATTATTGTTTGGGAATTGAAGTAGCAAGATCAAAGAAGAGAATTTTCATCTCTCAACGCAAGTACGCCCTTGATATACTTGACGACGCCAGACTTTTGGGTGCATGCCCTTATTCCTTTCCCATGTTCGCCCTTGATATACTTGATGACACCGGACTTTTGGGTGCATGCCCTTATTCCTTTCCCATGGAGCAGACATTTAGACTCAACCCTACTGATGGCAAACCACTACAAGATCCTACCAGATATAGGCGATTAGTAGGTCGCCTAATTTATCTCATAGTAACGAGGCCAGATCTCTCATTTGTTGTCCATGTGCTTAGTCATTTCATGCATGAGCCGCGCCAACCTCATCTAGATGCAGCTCTTCATGTACTACATTATTTGAAAGGGTCTCCAAGACAAGTCATTTTATTTCCTGCTAAAAACAACCTAACGTTAAAGGCATTTTGTGACTCAGATTAGGCAAGTTGTCCAACTCACATTGATTCCCACTAGTTCTCTTTCATTTTTGATACCCATCAACAATAAAGGTTGGGTGTGACTAATTCATGTCAAAAAGGAAGCAAGGAAAATAAAATACCTTATTCTTAGCAACTGAATACTCAAGCCAAGTGAATTGGCCAAACCACTTTTTATTAAATCGATAAAAGTCTCACCCTTCTAAGTGGCTTGGATATCTTCTAACTCAAGTCGACATGGTCCTAAAAGAATATATGTTCTTCGCACATTATCTTGTTCATTCAGCGGATATTTGCATATTAGACGACGTAATCCTAGATCACGCTCAAGATAATTGATATTAAAATCATGATCATTATCTACTCTTTGATATTCAACTCTTCCAACTGGAGGCTCAACAATGGGAGACTCAGGAAGATTTTGCTCATCACATATTGGAGTAGATAAAGAAGTGCTAAAATGCAATGTACTAGATGATGACCCATCATTCTTTTTCTTAAAATAGACAACAAATTCTTTATTCTCTTGGGATTCCGATTGTAATCAACATAATAAAAGATAACCTATGAATAATATGTAGAAAGAATTTTAATCAAACATACCAAAAAAAAATCAAACAAATTCTCATAATAGCATCTCAACAATACCAAACCTAAAATTATAATTCATCCATAATTAAACCCTAGAATACTCAATTTTAACAAAATCTCAAATCAAAGCCCTAATTAATTTCGACAAAATCTCAAAATTATAATTCATTCCTAATTAAACCCTAGAATACTCAATTTTAAATTAAAACTATATAATTAAAGATATATAGCAAATGAGAGAATGAGAATAATACTTGTTGTTTTTAAAATGAGAAGAGAAGTTGTTGCCAAGTTGCCCACCCAAGATAATAGAAGATGTAGCCAATAGAGGGAGAATTTGACCCCCAAAAAAATAAGAGGGAGAAACTTGCTGCTGTCGGGTAGTAAAAAGAGAGAGAGAGAGAGAGAGAGAGAGAGAGAAACAAGAAGTCTAATAGCCAAAAGAGAAGAAGAGAGAAGATATGGGACCATCTAGATGGGCAACATATGTGTAGCATTTGCTTTTATTTATTTATTTTTAAATTTTGTGCTGGCCTTATAACACATATAGGTTTTTTTTTTTTTTTTTTTTAAAAATTTTGGGCTCACCGGACACCCAGCCACCACCCCTGGCATGCAAGTGGCCGTGGAGAAGGATGCCAGGAGTGACATTCCTGAGGCTGAAATGAAAAAGTTAGTTGCCTATTCCCTTGCGCTTTAATTATCTTGGTTTAAATTGCTACAGTGGAATATGATAGTTCCCTTTTAACCCTCTTAGTTTATGCTTTTGAAGTATGTCCAGAAACCCATAAATAAATAAAAAGAAGAAAATATGAATGTCCATAAGGCCCAATACTTGTTACGGTTTTCTATTTTTATTGTGTAAGTTGTGCATATTAAACTGTCTACAATTTATACGCAGAGAGATGGGATCTAGTATGTGTACCGTTCATTTCGAGTTAGCACGTTCTATAAAAAAAAAATTCAGTTTGGGGGGGAGGGGGAGGACGCGGTGAACGTCATTACAGTTGGTGAAATTCTAGGAGTGGTTAGGAATGGTCCTGCCTGGTTATCATGGTTTGCATCTCCACGTTCATTTGTGTTCATACCTTGTCTCAGATCAAGTCACACGGTTTTATTGTGTGGACCATTTTTTCTGTCTGCAGATACCATGTCCCTGGAGAATTTGTTGAATTTCTTCGTATCATGACCAGGCTCGGCCGCAAAAAGCCTATATTTGTCTTTGTCAAGAACACCAAACCTCTGGTGAGGTGTAACTCAGTTTTGTTTTAGGCATGAATTCTTGTACCCAAAGTTTGCGGTTGTAATAATTCTTGTAATGTTGCAGCTGCATTGATGTCTGCTATCGATGGGGAACACAAGGACGAAGATGGATATCTTCGCATGACCTACAGTGGAGAAGATAATGTTTGTGGATCCAATGTAGAGCATTAGAATGCTCTTAATTAGAACTTTAAAATGTGTAAACTTTGATATCAATGGCCTCAGTATGGTGCTGGAAGTAGTATACCTTAGTTTTATGACATGGCAATTTGCAAGGGACTATAAGGCATGGAGTTGAAATATATATTTTAATGATTTGCCAGTTATCTCTTAATGTCTAAATGGTGGTCAAGGTCATCCGTTAGGAAGGAGTCTGTTTTTGTTTGCTTGCAGAAGTTTGTGTTTGATGGCGTGATTGAATATTTATTTAGTTTGTAAAATAGCGAAAAAGCGGTGAGTAGCAAGTGCAGAGATGGTAATGGCAGAAATCTTAGGAGGACGTTGAGGAGGATGATCTGCTTTAAATTTATTTTATTATCTCCAACGTCAAACATGTTCTTTTTAGCATCTCTAAAATTGGTTTATTTCTCTCTTTGATGATCTCGAATTGAAAAACCCAAGTTCACCTTAATCTCTGATGAGTATTGCCGGGGTTACCTTTAAATGATCATTGTATTTTCTCCTCTCTCATTTGAGTCATTCAATCATTCTTCTCATATGGATGAAGTGAGGCCTCTCTGTGCCTTTAATTGCTTACTGCCCAGAAAGAAAAATACAAAGTACCACACACAAGTTTCCTTCTTGCCTTGCTGTTGGGGTGAAAAGAACTAACACCAAATATTCTTCATATGGAAGGAAATGTAGGTGTTTGTGTGAATCAAGAGATACCTGAAACCACCAGAAAAGTCTCAAACGTCCATCAGGATCAAGGTTAGTGTAGGGTTGGTTTCGTTTGGCTTGAATCTACAACCTCGAATCAACTCTTAATGAAAATTCATTAAGTCTGCCTGTGTTTGCTATGACGCTCTTCTCCTTCTCCTTTTCCAAAGCTTTTTCCCTTTCGTAACCTACACATAAATTGAAAGACCCATTAAAATCAATAAAAATAAAAAACTTGATAATATAATTAGAATCGTGTTTCTGACCCGGGAAAAGAGAAAAAGGTTTAGGTATATTGATTTATACAAAAGACAATATATAATAATAATAATAATTCTAATCCTTTTAGGAATATATAATGTAATGTATGATTTTGGGATATTTGGCTTGGCTGGTCAATAGGGCCCACGTTGAAATCACTTTTGGCTGAAATCTACTTTGGCTGCTGGACCATGCCACTATGGCTGCTTAACTTCGGCTGAAATCTTCTTTGGCCCATATGGCTTTTAAATATGTAGCCAAACTCCAGAATACTAGTACTAAATTTTTTTAAAATAAAATTTCAGTTGGGGCCAGTGACTGCACTGGTCCCCATGTGCCTCCAACGAAAGAAAGAGAAAAAAGTACTAAAGAGTTTAGATGGAAAGAAAAAAGGCCAAAAGGGCAAAAATGTATTTGTGTTTTCAAGAATGTAATTAAAGAGGTGAGAGAGCTCGAAAAGGTAATTATTTGGCTAATTTATGTTTTCAATAAAAGTTATGAAAAAATAATTTTTTTTTCTTTTAAATAATATCATAATCATTTGAGCCATTGGATGGGGAATCATGTTTAAAATGTGTGTATAAATTTGTGGTTTTTTGTGTGTCCCTCGATCTTAACCCTATAATAAAAGCAAAAAAGCATAAAAGTAAAACATTCCAAATCCCACAAATTATGCATGATTAAATAAGGTGATAAAAGACAACAAATTAATATGACGAAGGTAAAATAGTAAAACAATTAATAATATATGCAAAACGTCACTTTCGGTCCTTGTGGTTTATCCTTTTTACCACTAAGGTCCCTTTGGTTATCAATTGGATCTTTTTTGCCCCTGTGGTTTCAATTTGAAGCAATTAAAGGACAATTCTCAATTTCTGTCAAATTTGTTTAACTTAATGTTATTTGTTGAGGGACTATTCAGTCAACAAATTATTAAAAAATTAATTCCTTTAAAAAATAAAGAATATAAATAATAAAAACTTAGTTTCAAAATAAAATAAAACATCTATGTCACCTTCTCCTCCCAACTCCAACCCTTACCGACAGTCCCCACCCAAACCCAGCTAGCCTCCACCTCCCTGTAACCCAACTTAAATTAGTTGCAAAATAAATTAAAAAATTAGTTTCAAAATAAAATAAAATAAAATATCTCTCATCGTATGCTATTAGCACAAGGGTGATAGGAAAGAATGAGAGTGGCATCTCCATGACCGTGAGACCCCTTTACAATTAATCATCACTGCCAGCAAGTGCTAATGGGAAATTGAACAAAACTCTTTATGTTGAGGAAGAATAAAGAATAATTATACTTGCCCTTTGTCACTGCATGCAAGCAGTGGTGGACCTATTAAGGCGTAAGAAGGTGCAGCTGTACCTCCCCTCGCTAGAAAATCCTCTTTAAGCGCTACATATTGCACCTCTATTGAGGTTGCGTGGTGCTCTCCAAGTGTTCGATGAATTGCCTCAACCAAGGCTTGCAGGCTTTGGGTTGTTGCCGTTGCTGCGCTGCTTCGCACAATCGTCATTTTTTTGTTTACAACATCCTGGCCAAAATGACGTCGTTTTGGACTAGGGTTATAAAAAGAAAAAGAAAAAAAAGGAAAACTGGATTGCACTGCGCACGTGGCGTTTCTTGACTTCGTTTTGGACTAGACTTGTCACGTGAAGTCAAGAAAGAAGCTAATCAATGAAAAAAAGGGCTTTTAAACAAGCTTTCTTTTTCAAAATAAAAGGAAACTCTTGCATTGTACAACTCCTTATTTACGTTGGATTGGGAGGAGTTATCTTTATAAAGGATTAACACCATCATATCATGCAAAGTTATCAAATAAATTTGATTCTCCATTCCAAAAAATTATATGATAAGTCAATCAAAGAATTCAAATAATCCAAGAATTATACTTTTTTTTCTTTTCAAACCCGAGAAGGAAGAGGCTGCGCGACACACGAGTCAAGGTACGATCAATTATGATTTGTTTATTTAATTGATAATTTGATATTATTTTTCATTAGATTAATTGAGGATTTGATATTGAGTTTCATATTAATTGATATACTATAGTCAATTAATCAAAGTCATTGGTTATTTGTAATATTGTTTTTTTCTATACCTTATGAATTTATTGGCGAATTGCCTCAACCAAGGTTGCGTGGTGTGCTCCAGCTATTTGAGAAATTGTCAATTTTCTTTATTATAAAGCTTTTAGCCTTTCAAAATTGCACCTCCATTAAAAAATTCATGGGTCCGTCGGTGCATGCAAGTGCCAATTATAGGGAGGTGGTGGCTGGCTAGAGTTGGGAGGTTAAGGGGGAGAGAGATGTTTTATTTTTATGTTAAAACTATATTTTTTAAAATTTATATTTGTACGGTTTATTTTAAAAGGAATTAACTTTTTAATAATTTGTGGATTGAATTGTCCCTCCAAATAATTGAAATTGAGAAATATCCTTAAATTGCTTCAAATTGAAACCAAAAGAGTAAAAATGACCAAATTGAAACCACAGGGACCTTAGTGGTAAAAGTGATAAACCACCGAAACCAAAAGTGATGTTTTACCAATAATATACAATACACATAAAAATTAAACATATATAGTAATCTCTACTATTATAAAGCCATGCCAAAAGAAGGTGTAACAGGCTTCACCAAAAAAAAAAAAAGAGGGGGCGGGGGGGGGACTCACGTGATGGAGTTGGAAGGTGGAAACCAATTCAAGTTGGAATTGAGTTACCACTTTGGAAACAAATGGAGGTGGCAGCCAGCACTTGTTGGCACTTGTAGGCTATATATATTTTCAGATTGTTCTCAAGGAAAAGGAGATTAGAAATTCAGGAGAAACACACGGCAAAAGAAAGAGAGAAAGAGTGAGGAAGAGAGAGAACAATGATGGAAAGGAAAGAACCAAGAGCTAATAACTCTTTTAAACTT
>NW_018922635.1:12656-30626 GCF_002207925.1 Prunus avium
TTGAGAAAGCAGTAGATTGATTTCTAGATTGCTACTCCATGGGAATTGAAAGATAAATAATTAGGATCTTATGGAATAATGGTGTGGATTCCAATACCTTAGTTATTTTTCTTATAAATTTAAATCTCAATTTCAGTTTATTGTCATTTCTATATTTGTTTTATGCTTTATTTAATTTTCTTTATCAACAAACAAATCACCATTTGAATCAACTAGGTTGGCAATGAAATTAACTTGGGTATAATTGGTTTTCTATCTTTACACGCAATCCCTTGGGTACGATCTCGCTCTTACACGCTTATGCTATATTCGATTCGTGCGCTTGCGAGTTTATAAATTTTAAAAGAAACCTCTTTTGAGGCACAACACCTATCCAATATAGTCAAATGTAAGGATCCAATCCAATGTATATTGGATTGGATTGGATGATCGGTTTGTATGAAAATATAATCATTGCAAAAGAACTTTAGTATTTCATTACATATAATTCAAAATTCAATCGATCAAAGATATACAACATGAAATTTAAAACTGTTGGAGAATTTTCAGATTTGACCTCGAATATCTTCTCAAAGTTAAGTAGGGCTAGGACCGTGGCAGTGCACAACTTGTGCTTAATGAGGGCGAAACTCTTCTCTTGCCCATCACCCCACTGAAACTTTCCTTGCTTCAAACACTCAATGATGGGTAATGGTGCCAAATCATGAGCAAACCTTCGATAACTCACTTACTATTCTCGGGGTAGGCTAGTCAGTAATAGCTCGCACCTTCTCGTCATCCATAGATATCGTCGCAAACAACATAACCCAAGAAGAGTGATTTATTGGTGCAAAAATTACACTTTTTCAAGTTGATGAAAAGTTGGTTTTCCTCCAAAACTTAAAGGACCTGCTTCAAATGCTCCAAATGTTCTTCCTTGGTTCGACTGTAAATCAAAAAATTATCAAAATACACCACAATGAAAGGACAAAGAACCTAGTTCATAAGGCGCATAAAAGTGCTTGGCGCATTTGATAAGCCAAAAGGCATAACCATCCACTCGTACAAGCCATCCTTGCTTTGAATGTAGTTTTCCACTCATCACCCGGCTTGATGTGAATCTGATGGTAGCCACTTCAAAGGTCCATCTTCGAAAACACCTTAGAACCCTCCAGCACATCGAGCACGCCTTCCAACTGTGGTATTGGAAATCTATATTTGATAGTAATTTTGTTGATCTCCCAATTATCAACACACATACGCCATATTTTGTCTTTCTTGGGCACCAGCAATATTGGGATTACTCAAGGACTCATGCTCGCACGAATAGACCCTTTTTGTAGCAACTCTTCTATCTTCTCTCGTAGAATGTCATTCTCCTTAGGACTCATGCAATAATGGGACAGATTGGGGAGACTTGCTCCAAGCACCAAATTAATCTGATGTTGGATATAGCTCATGGGAGGTAGTTGATTGGTAGGTCGTCAACAATCCACTCCCTGAACCCCTGCAAAATTTTATGCACTTTATTTGTGTTGACGAAAAAATGTGAACCTCCCAACAAAATTTCACCACCACTATTTAAATAATGGGGTTTTATCGATACATGACATCTCTTAATTACAATCTCTTACTTCAAGGGACACCCTTTGATTCCTTCATAAAGAAACAGAACATGTGTATTTGGCTTTGCGGCTGCACCTAAGCAGAATCTTAAGTTGACTACGTATCCCTTTCTGAAATCAAGCCACTCGTAGTTCAAGGAATCTTAGTGAGTGAATGACCCAGTAAAATAATGGTTTAGGAATGAAAATTTGTGGGCGAATTTGGTTAAGAAAGAACCAGAGATTCTATTTATTTAGACGTTTGCATCTAGATTGAATTTCTAGACTGCCTACATATCCTTAACAAAATCAAACCGACGTAGTTCGGAATTTACGTAAAATGTGTTTGATTTACTTTGTGGGAATTTGGTTGATGTAACTAGTGATTCGGATTTTGTTGCAGTTGTGTCTAGTGGGATGCTAGACTGCCTACGTACCCTTGACAGGATCAAACCGACGTTGGCCTTTCATGTGGTTTTGAACCACTTGGGCTTCAATTTGATGATTTGGGAATTAATGGGCATTTTAGAATTTAAACCCATTAATCCATAATTTGCGGACTTGAGACTTTGCACCAATTGTCGCCAACTGGATTTCTTAATGGACAAGTCTATTGGGCTTGAGACCTGTAATGAACGAGTCCATTGTATTTGAGGCTGCCAAATCTTAGAATATTGGCTTGAGATCATCGGGTCTTGACATATTTAAGAAGTGGGCCCACATGAACGAATGATCACTGGGACATGGGATGCACGACCTCTTCTAACTCGGCTTCAATTTCAAATATTTACTTTGACCTCATATCAGGTGTCCACTTGCTTAGACAATTACCAACTTAAGATATTTTTTATTTTCTCATATCCCATTGGTTTCAGACTTGGTGCGGAAAGCACATGGTCCCAAATTTAATTAAGGTACCCCTAAAATGGAAATCCTTCTCTCAGTGGGTTTGGAATAAACCATATCTTCATTGTTAGATTGGAAGACCTTGGAGCGACAAGAAGAACAAC
Organism: Prunus avium; assembly: GCF_002207925.1. The sequence continues at coordinate 15,250 of NW_018922635.1, forward strand.
CAGCTCTTTTCTAAATAGGATTAGACTACGCATGTGTCTCTTTTTAAATAGAAACATTTGCACCACAACAAACTAAGGCAAAGAACTTATCTTTATCAAACCGTAGACTTTGCTTGACCTTTGCTGCCAATTAGAGAGAATTCCTTCTATTGTTTTGTCTTTCACGTGGTAGCACCTTCATACACATCATCTTCTTATTTTCTTTTTTCTTTTTTTATTGAACTAATTTCTCTTTTGCATGTGCTGCAACAACAACACAAGACCCTCTTGTAAATTGGGTGCTTCTGGGATTTTGCTTTACAATTGATGTGGAATCAAAAGACACGAATTCCTTTGTTGTAATTTGTTTGTTGTAACTTCCCAAGGTCAATAACCAAAGGTATCACCTTTAGACTTTCAATTAGCTGGACTCTTCCTCAAAGTCCCACTCTGCTTTGCCTTGCTCGTTGTCAGCTACACACAAAGGGGAAAACCTCTTGCTTTCACGTGGTGAGTTCACAACCAAATGTTTTCTCCTTTGCTTTTATTATTATTTTGTTTTCAACAGAACAACACATCCCCATAAACTTGGGTCGGTGCTTTTCTAAGAGCAAAACCTTTTTTTATTTATAATTTTAATAATCTACATATTTAACCAATCATTCGTTGACGTGCAGGTAGTAAGCTTTAATCAAAATTGCCTCCTTGCCGTGGGAAAGCTTGGAATCTCTGCTTGGGTAATTACATGAATTACCTACTTTTGATTTTTTTCGTTTGATTTATGTTTTATGTTTTTTGTCCACTTCATGACGAACATCATTGAACAACTTTTGGCTATTGTGGAGCGACAATAAGAGGAATCCAAAGAACTCTAGGATTTCCTCTCCGTCTTTTTAAGAGCATTGTGCACTAGTTTTGGTTTTGTGATGGTTTGCGCACCATGACAAGCGATCCTCACAGATTGCTTGTGAATTGGATGTTGAATACATCGTGGAAGAATTTGATCGGAGTTGCTTGTTGGAGTAGACTATGCCTTAATATATGATGGTTGAAATCATCATGGAAGACAATCTTCCCTGTTGATTATGGACTGGATGTTTGAAAACATCGCTGGAAATATTTGAGCGGAGCCAAGCCTTGGAGAGATTCCTAACTTTGTTTATGATGATTTCTATCATCATAGCTAGGAATCCTCATGGATTGATCAAGAGTTGGATATAGAATGTATCCTCGGAAATACTTGAGCTGAGCCATGCCTTAGAGAGATCTCTGACTTTGTTTTTTATGATAGAAGTCATCATAGCCAGGGACCCTTGGGTTGATTAAAACTTGGAGCCTTGAGTAAACAAGGAAACTATGCCATAGAACTATGATTTTACCTTGAGATGGCTCTTGCTTTCTCTGGAAAGCTTGCTATATTTCTTTCCTCTTCCTATGGTTGCTCTCTTCTCTCTTCTTTTTTTAATTGTAGGCATGACTACCTTTTATAGGCCCTGAGACTTGAGGAGTTTTGAGATTCGGTGAACTATCACTCCTTAGCCTTAGTGTTTGATACAAACACTCTAAGTATAACAATTGCATCAAAAGAACTTTTATTCCTTTTAACCACATGCTGGATGAATTATTATTGTTGTTATTCACTTTTAACAAGATTTCCACGAACGCAACCACTTTTTTTCCCCTGTACTTTATTTATTTATTTAATAAAAATTATCATTTCAACAGTTTGAGATTTCAACTTTCTCAGGTACGGCAGCTAACAACCCTTGCATCACCACGGGATAAATTGTTTCTGCATTTTTAACGCCTTCTAAACAGTCACGTTCATTGATAACTATGGTGAGGAAACTAGAATTCACAACTGGTTTCTCAAGTTTCCAGAGTCGTTTACAGGAGCCATAGCAATTTTGTGAGAGCCCCAATTGAAAACATACACATTATCACGTCCCTTATGAGTAGCATCTTTATCAAATTGTCAAGGTCTTCCCAAAACAATGACTACATCCATATCAATAATATCACAAAGAACCTCTGACTTATAATGCTTACCAATGGACAACGATATCTTGCAAACCTCCTTCACCCATCTCAAGGAATAAGGTGATTCATGCTTCTCTGTCGGCAACCTTAAATAACCCACGATTTTCTTGGATATGAGATTCTCACAGCTGCCTCCATTGATAATTAAACTGCACACCTTGTTGTTGACGGTTCAAAGAGATCGAAAGATCTTATGCCACTGCCTTTCCTCTTGACTTGGTGCAAGTAACACCCACTACAAGACTAGGTTAATTACTTCTCATAGGCTAAATTAGCTCCATCTTACTCTTCATCAGCACCATGATCCTCATTGTCATCCTCATCCGCTTAAGCCAAGTTAACTTGCCGTTGATTTGGACAATCGTTGGATGTGTGGCCCAGTTTTCCACAACAATAACAATGGTCTCCATAAGGTTTTGCATAAGGATTCGACCTTTGGAAACGACCCTTATCCCCAATGTGGCTACTGCCTTATGCTGCTTGTGCCCTGCCATTTGTTAGTATTATTATTCCCATGAACCTATGCAATTTCTTTACCTTTGTCTTTTGCATGAACAAGTGAATCAGCATATTTCTTCTTGCCAGAACTCGATCTTCTCTCGTTCCCCATAAGGTCCGCCTTGAGGGTCATGCTATTGGCCTCTTGCATGGTCCAGAAAGTTTGTAACCCAATTTGATCTTAAAAGAAAGGTATAAGCCCATTCATGTACCTTGCCACTTGTTGATTATCAATTTCATCAAGGCTATTACGTTCTGCGAGGCGCATCAATTCAGTTATATACTATGGAATTGTGGTAAATGCAGTACAAATATTACTCAAAGTCTGCCGGGAGGAATTTGTCCATCATTAATTGCTTTATCCGTCACCAAGTCCGCACAGGAGCTTTGCCTTGCCTTTGGCGCGTCTTTTGTAATTAATCCCACCACACCACAACACTTCCTTTGAGACAAAAAGTTGTTAGCTTCACCATCTTCGCCTCAAGGACTACAAAAAGTTCAAAGAACCTCTCTATTTCAACAAGCCAATCCAAGAAATCTTCAACTTGTAGGTACCCATTAAAATATGAAATTTCATTCTTCACGCAATAGTCTTCTTGGAGTTGAATATTGGAGTTGAAATATGAAATTTCATTCTTCATCCACATGTCATATCTTCCCCATCTGGATGCACCATTAGAGGCACTTCGAGTCAAGCAAAACCTGCCCTAATACCAACTGACGCATCGAGATATAAGGGAATAGGGAGATCGAACAATAACTCTACAAGTAACACGCTGGAATCCACAAGAGAGATAGAATAAACCTCAAATATATTTATTGAAAATAAGATGATTAATTCTGGATGCTGCTACGCATTCCTTTTATACAAGAGAAACCCTGAACTTGCTTGGAAAGCTAACGAGAAACCCTAGACTTGCTAGGGAAGCTAATTAGAAAACAAAAAGAAAAATAGTAAAAGTTTCCCAAAATATACTAGCTTCGGGCAACCCAATGCATTGTAGTTGAAAACCACTAGGACATCAATGGGCTACAGAAGTTCGCATTGAAAACTAAATGGAACGGCATTGTGGATATAGAAGATGACAACAGAAACAGAGAAAGGTTACAAAGCCATTTGAGAAGCATAGCGGAAGAAATCGAGTCATAAGTCAAATTCGTTAAATTTTAGGTGCTTTCTCTCTTTGTTAATCATTCTCTCCGTTTTCGATTCTGTTGGATGTTATTAGAATTTCTTGATTTTGATTTAGGCGCACCATCAATTATGCACACATGTATAATTTTTTGCATGGAAACTAGGGAAGCTAATTAGAAAACAAAAAGGAAAATAGTAAAAGTTTCCCAAAATATACTAGCTTCGGGCAACCCAATGCATTGTAGTTGAAAACCACTAGGACATCAATGGGCTACAGAAGTTCGCATTGAAAACTAAATGGAACGGCATTGTGGATATAGAAGATGACAACAGAAACAGAGAAAGGTTACAAAGCCATTTGAGAAGCATAGCGGAAGAAATCGAGTCATAAGTCAAATTCGTTAAATTTTAGGTGCTTTCTCTCTTTGTTAATCATTCTCTCCGTTTTCGATTCTGTTGGATGTTATTAGAATTTCTTGATTTTGATTTAGGTGCACCATTAATTATGCACATATGTATAATTACATGGAAACTAGGGAAGCTAATTAGAAAACAAAAAGGAAAATAGTAAAAGTTTCCCAAAATATACTAGCTTCGGGGAACCCAACGCATTGTAGTTGAAAACCACTAGGACATCAATGGGCTACGGAAGTTCGCATTGAAAACTAAATGGAATGGCATTGTGAATATAGAAGATGACAACAGAAACAGAGAAATGTTACAAAGCCATTTGAGAAGCGTGGCGGAAGAAATCGAGTCATAAGTCAAATTCGTTAAATTTTAGGTGCTTTCTATCTTTGTTAATCATTCTCTCCGTTTTCGATTCTGTTGGATGTTATTAGAATTTCTTGATTTTGATTTAGGCGCACCATTAATTATGCACATATGTATAATTGCATGGAAACTAGGGAAGCTAATTAGAAAACAAAAAGGAAAATAGTAAAAGTTTCCCAAAATATACTAGCTTCGGGGAACCCAACGCATTGTAGTTGAAAACCACTAGGATATTAATCGGCTACGGAAGTTCGCATTGAAAACTAAATGGAATGGCATTGTGGATATAGAAGATGACAACAGAAATAGAGAAAGGTTACAAAGCCATTTGAGAAGCGTGGCGGAAGAAATCGAGTCATAAGTCAAATTCGTTAAATTTTAGGTGCTTTCTATCTTTGTTAATCATTCTCTCCGTTTTCGATTCTATTGGATGCTATTAGAATTTCTTGATTTTGATTTAGGCGCATCATCAATTATGCACATATGTATAATTTTTTGCATGGAAGCTAGGGAAGCTAATAAGAAAAGAAAAAGAAAAATAGTAAAAGTTTCCCAAAATATACTAGCTTCGGGCAACCCAATGCATTGTAGTTGAAAACCACTAGGATATTAATCGGCTACAGAAGTTCGCATTGAAAACTAAATGGAACGGCATTGTGGATATAGAAGATGACAACAGAAATAGAGAAAGGTTACAAAGCCATTTGAGAAGCGTGGTGGAAGAAATCGAGTCATAAGTCAAATTTGTTAAATTTTAGGTGCTTTCTCTCTTTGTTAATCATTCTCTCCGTTTTCGATTTTGTTGGATGTTATTAGAATTTCTTGATTTTGATTTAGGCGCACCATCAATTATGCACATATGTATAATTTTTCGCATGGTTTGGCCCTAGGATGCGGTAAAATTTATACTATTTGGATTAAAATACATACGATTTTAGGTCATGTAGGTCGTACATGATATTTGTTATGTGCCTCTTGATATGAAATTAATATTGGTCAAGTTTTGATCTGCAAGGATTCTTGTAGTTCATAGTATCCTGTCAACCATAATTTATTATGTATTTGACTCATGGATGCTAGTTGTGACATATCATTTTGCTGTTAATTATACTTAATACGTTAACTTTTACAAGTGGAGAGAAAGCATAGTCGCTATGATAGATCACAGAGTGTTGTCACATAAGTAAAAACTTTTCTTGGTTAATGATAAGGTCGCATGGGATTAAAGTCGTAAGAATTTGTGATGAAGAGAAACCGACTTAAGGTGAGAAGGCTCTCTGAGAATATGAAACATTTTTCTTGTGAGTATTGCTATCTATCGATTCGGTGAAAGAGCTGTGTATTATCGTTGACTGTGAAGTAGTTTCATAAATGCTGTAAACAGGGCAACGCACGAACACCAATTTCGCGCCTCCACCTTCATCGATGACTGTGAATGGTCCTTTCACTCACACCGCTTGGGAAACGAAGACAATAATTACTTATCTAAACCCAAAGTTGTCTTCGTCCATTGTAAAGTGGGTCACGACGATTGGGTACATATACAAGACACTTTCTTCTTGGTCCACAAACGACACCGTGAATATTAAATCCTCCAGAGACCCTTTTCAGTCCCTTTTCTTCAACAACCAAGATGGATATTCCACAATTAGCATGGTTTAAGGTGCTGCTCGTGGTTGCAAAGCACTCCTATGAAGATATGTACAGTATGGGGGGAACATGCAAGTTATTTCAAGAAATGCTGAATGATCTTGAGGTTTGGACAACCGTGTCAGTAGATAAGTGCCAGTGGCATGAGGAATGTTATGAGTTTGATGAAGGCAAAAATGCAAAGAACATAACAATCCAGAAATCATTTACAATATGTTTCAGTTGATATGAGTTATGTGGGTGCATATTCTTTTGGATAGATTTAATAAACTCTTGTATTTCTTCTATTTCGATATTTTAACTTGGGAGTAAGGGTTTCCTATTTTGAAATCTTTTCTCTTGAACCTGTTTAAGTTGATATTAATTATGTATTTACATAACTCTTGCATTTCTTCTATTTTAGGATACCCATATTTGCATATCTATTTTATTTTATATTTATGGATTTGAATGACCTCTTGTATTTAGGATGCTTCTCACTTTCAATTACCTTTTGAACTTACAAGTTACAGTTGCCTATAGATTGTTGGACGACCTCAACTTTCAGGGTAATCAATTTGATGGCCAAGTTCATCCGCTATCCATCCAAATGCTTCATCCCATGAATGACCTCTTGTATTTAGGACGCTTCTCACTTTCAATTACCTTTTGAACTTACAAGTTACAGTTGCCTATAGATTGTTGGACGACCTCAACTTTCAGGGTGATCAATTTGATGGCCAAGTTCATCCGCTATCCATCCAAATGCTTCATCCCAATGTAGGAGGCCAAGAATAAGTGTGATGTTGTAGAGGCGAAGCTTTGGGGAACCCAACGCAATGTGGTTGAAAACCACAAGGACATTAATGGGCTAAGGAAGTTCGAATTGAAAACTAAATGGAAGTGCATTGTGGCTATAGAAGATGATAACATAAACAGAAAAAGGTTACAAAGCCATTTGAGATTCGTGGGGGATGAAATCGAGTCATAAGTTAAATTCGTTAAATTTTAGGTGCTTTCTCTCTCTATCAATCATTCTCTCCTTTTTCGATTCTGTTGGATATGACTAGAATTTCTTGATTTTGATTTAGGAGCACCATCAATTATGCACATATGTATAATGTTTCGCATGGTTTGGCCCTAGAATGCAGTGAAATTTATGCTATTTGGATTAAAATACATACAATTTTAGATCATGGAGGTTGTACGTGATATTTGTTATGTGCCTCTTGATATGAAATTAATATTAGTCAAGTTTTGGTCTGCAAGGATTCTTGTAGTTCATAGTATCCTGTCAACCATAATTTATTATGTATTTGACTCGTGGATACTAGTTGTGACGTATCATTTTGCTGTTAATTATACTTAATACGTTAACTTTTATAAGTGGAGGGAAAACATGGTCGCTATGTTTGATCACAGAGTGTTGCCACATAAGTAAAATCTTTTCTTGTTAATGATAAGGTCACATGGGATTGAAGTCGTAAGAATTTGTGACGAAGAGAAACTGAATTAAGATGAGAAGGCACTCTGAGAATATGAAACATTTTTCTTGTGAGTATTGCTATCTATCGATTCGGTGAAAGAGCTGTGTATTATCGTTTATAATTTTCTATTTTCTTACTGAGATTAATTTTGGTGTTAACATTCCAATTTGAATTGATGAGGCACATATATGAGTGCATTGATGTTTTGAGATCAAATTAGTTCCGGTGGTTCAAACCTCACATCAGAAATGGCACATACATTTATTTACATTGATGTCTCAAGGCAATCAGTAGTTGATATAGATAATGATCAAAGTCGCACATATGAGTTTCTTCAAAATCTTTTCTCTTGAATATGTTTCAGTTGATATGAGTTATGTGGTTGCATATGGATTTAATGAACTCTTGTATTTATTCTATTTTTATATTTTAACTTGGGAGTATGAGTTTCCTATTTTGAAATCTTTTCTCTTGAATTTTTTTCAGTTGATATTAGTTATGTGTTTGCATAACTCTTGCATTTCTTCTATTTTAGGATGCCCCTGTTTACATATTTATTTTATTTTATTTTTATGGATTTAAATGACCTCTTGCATATAAGATGCTTCTCACTTTCAATTACTTTTTGAACTTACAAATTACAGATGCCTATAGATTGTTGGACGACCTCAACTTTGAGGGTGATCAATCTGATTGCCAAGTTCATCCGCTATCCATCCCAATGCAAGAGGCCAAGAATAAGTGTAATGTTGTAGAGGCGAAGCTTCGGGGAACCCAACGCAATGTGGTTGAAAACCACAAGGACATTAAGAGCATCTCCACCCATAAGGGCTAAGTCTAGGGCAAGGGCAAGCAAGGGCTGCCACTATTCACGTGAATAGTGGCTGCCTTGCCTTTTTTGGCTCCACCCCAAAAGGCTAGGGCAAAGGCAAGAATTCATCCCAAAAGGTTAAGTCAAGGGCAAGAAGGGAAAAAAAGATTATGCAACAAAATATAAACAATTTAGAAAGTGAATAAAATTGTTATGTATTTATAGGGAAAACATCTATAAATTTTTGGTATTTAAAAAAAAAAATTGAAATTTTTTTGGGATTTTTTTGGAATTTTTTGATTTTTTTTTTTGTGCGTTGACGTCATGTTGACATCAGCAAACTCGGGCTAAAGCCCAGTCGAAACTTGCCCTTGGGCTTGCCCGGGCTGGTGGGACCCATGGCTTGCCCGGGCCAAAGGCTGCGCGCTGGAGGGAGGTTGGGCTCTGTTGAGGGGCCTTTTGCCCGGTTTGGATGCAACGGTGGAGCTGCTCTAATGGGCTAAGGAAGTTCGCATTGAAAACTAAATGGAAGTGCATTGTGGCTATAGAAGATGACAACAGAAACATAAAAAGGTTACAAAGCCATTTGAGATTCGTGGGGGATGAAATCGAGTCATAAGTCAAATTCGTTAAATTTTAGGTGCTTTCTCTCTCTATCAATCATTCTCTCCGTTTTCGATTCTGTTGGATATGACTAGAATTTCTTGATTTTGATTTAGGAGCACCATCAATTATGCACATATGTATAATGTTTCGCATGGTTTGGCCCTAGGATGCAGTAAAATTTATACTATTTGGATTAAAATACATACAATTTTAGGTCATGGAGATCGTACGTGATATCTGTTATGTGCCTCTTGATATGAAATTAATATTGGTCAAGTTTTGGTCTGCAAGGATTCTTGTAGTTCATAGTATCCTGTCAACCATAATTTATTATGTATTTGACTCGTGGATACTAGTTGTGACGTATCATTTTGCTGTTAATTATACTTAATATGTTAACTTTTATAAGTGGAGGGAAAACATGGTCGCTATGTTTAATCACAGATTGTTGCCACATAAGTAAAATCTTTTTTTGGTTCATGATAAGGTCACATTGGATTGAAGTCGTAGGAATTTGTGACGAAGAGAAACTGAATTAAGGTGAGAAGGCTCTCTGAGAATATGAAACATTTTTCTTGTGAGTATTGCTACATATCGATTCGGTGAAAGAGCTGTATATTATCGTTTATAATTTTCTATTTTCTTACTGGGATTAATTTTGGTGTGTTCCAATATGAATTGATGAGGCACATATATGAGTGCATTGATGTCTTGAGATCAAATTAGTTTCGGTGGTTCAAAACTCACATTAGAAATTGCACATACATTTATTTACATTGATGTCTCGAGGCAATTAGTAGTTGATATAGATAATGATTAAAGTTGCACATATGAGTTTCTTTGAAATCTTTTCTCTGGAATATGTTTCAGTTGATATGAGTTATGTGGTTGCATATGGATTTAATGAACTCTTGTATTTCTTCTATTTTGATATTTTAACTTGGGAGTATGGGTTTCCTCTTTTGAAATTTTTTTCTCTTGAATATATTTCAGTTGATATTAGTTATGTGTTTGCATAACTCTTGCATTTCTTCTATTTTAGGATGCCCCTGTTTACATATTTATTTTATTTTATTTTTATGGATTTGAATGACCTCTTGCATATAAGATGCTTCTCACTTTCAATTACTTTTTGAACTTACAAATTACAGATGCCTATAGATTGTTGGACGACCTCAACTTTGAGGGTGATCAATCTGATTGCCAAGTTCATCCGCTATCCATCCCAATGCAAGAGCCCAAGAATAAGTGTAATGTTGTAGAGGCGAAGCTTCGGGGAACCCAACGCAATGTGGTTGAAAACCACAAGGACATTAATGGGCTAAGGAAGTTCGCATTGAAAAGTAAATGGAAGTGCATTGTGGCTATAGAAGATTACAACAGAAATAGAAAAATATTACAAATCCATTTGATAAGCGTGGCAGAAGAAATCGAGTTATAAGTCAAATTCGTTAAATTTTAGGTACTTTCTCTCTCTATCAATCATTCTCTCCGTTTTCGATTCTGTTGGATGTGATTAGAATTTCTTGTTTTTGATTTAGGCGCACCATCAATTATGCACATATGTATAATTTTTCGCATAGTTTGGCCCTAGGATGCAGTAAAATTTATACTATTTGGATTAAAATACATACGATTTTAGGTCATGGAGGTCGTACGTGATATCTGTTATTTGCCTCTTGATATGAAATTAATATTAGTCAAGTTTTGGTCTGCAAGGATTCTTGTAGTTTATAGTATCCTGTCAACCATAATTTGTTTTGTATTTAACTCGTGGATGCTAGTTGTGACATATCCTTTTGCTGTTAATTATACTTAATACGTTAACTTTTACAAGTAGAGGGAAAGCATGGTCGCTATGTGTTGCGTAGATACAGCTGCACCAAAATGGATTCAGTTGCATCCTCAACTTGTGATACTCGCAAGTGCACGAACCGTTGGTAGTTTAGCGTATGTAAGTGCGAGTTTTTGATGAAGAGAAACCGAATCAAGGTGAGATGGCTCCCTGAGAATATGAAACATTTTTCTTGTGAGTATTGCTACCTATCGATTTGGTGAAAGAGTTGTGTATTATCGTTTATAATTTTCTATTTTCTTACTGGGATTAATTTTGGTGTTAACATTTCAATTTGAATTGATGAGGCACATATATGAGTGCATTGATGTCTGGAGATCAAATTAGTTTCGGTGGTTCAAAACTCACATCAGAAATGGCACATACATTTATTTACATTGATGTCTCGAGGCAATCAGTAATTAATATAGATAATAATCAAAGTCGCATATATGAGTTTCTTTGAAATCTTTTCTCTTGAATCTGTTTCAATTGATAGGAGTTATGTGGTTGCATATTCTTTTGGATGGATTTAATGAATTCTTGTATTTATTCTATTATAATATTTTAATATGGGAGTGTGGGTTTCCAATTTTAAAATATTTTCTCTTGAATCTGTTTCAGTTGATATTAGTTATGTGTTTGCATATTCTTTTGGATGGATTTAATGAACTCTTGCTTTTCTTTTATTTTAGGATGCCCCTATTTGCATATTTATTTTATTTTATTTTTATGGATTTGAATAACCTCTTGTATTTAGGATGCATCTCACTTTCAATTACCTTTTGAACCTACAAATTACATATGCCTATAGACTGTTGGACGACCTCAATTTTGAGGGAGTTGAATATGATGGCCAAGTTTATCCGCTATCCATCCAAATACTGCATCTCAATGCATGAGGCCAAGAATTTGGCTAAAATAGCACATACATCACAGCATAACAGTGTGTTGTACTTATCATGTTGTTCTCTTCAAAACGATAGGTCATGGGCTCAATTCTGAGCTCAGGGCCCATACTTGCACGAATGAGGCTTTGTTGCCACGATGACGTGCGTGCCTATCCAGCTATTCCTCGATCAACTTGGCCATATGTTCTACCAACAATTCCTCCATAAATAGAAATGCTTATACAACAATAAGCATAAGAAAAGAGTCCAAGAAATATCCAAGATATATCTAAGTTTAATAACCAACTTTTCTCCACCTAGTTTCACAAAGTAAAATCCTAGAGGTTATTTTATGCAGATTTAGCTACTAAGAATCTTGAGAGTCCTTGTTAAAATTCTAAGGTGTTTTTGGGGTTGATTGTGCAAGACATTGACAACATATAATTTAGGCTAGGCTTCATTGTATCCACATAACTTATTTGTTTAACCTTTTTGCTCACAAGTTGTGAGGGCAAATAAAATCTAAAATATAGTGTTTTCATACACACCTTGAAGCATCTTCATCCTCTCATTACCATTCATTCTTAAACACTTCTTCCATAAGCCATTCCCACAAGATTTGTTAACACAAATATCTAACAAAAACTCAGGACATATTGTGATGTGCATGCTGTATAAGCATGCTACTATATCTAATATAGTAATAACATATTGTGATGTGCATGGTGGTGCTGCATAGGTTGGGTGAATTATTTGTTGGGTGCATGTTGAGAGCATTTGTCGAATGTTGAAGAGCTCGAACTCAAGACTAGCTGTGAGAGGTTTGTTTGATAATCGTTGTTGAGGCCTAAAAAATCCAAGGCTAGGCCCAAATATATTCATGGCCCAATGCGATACCTTATAGGGAAGAAACCGGATTTGGTCATACGAAAGTTCATCATACACGCACACACGAGTCACGATCCACATGCCACGCCAAGCAAATATGTAACCTATCACGCTAAGAGTTGTATTGAGACTATAAAATGCACCGGATATATGAACCCATGCTAATTATCCCATCAAGCGCCATTTTGACTCGACCATAACCCTTTACAATATGATGAAATTCAAGCACGAGCAGACCAATTGACATACAATGCCAAGCGGAAAAACCCTTATTTTGCACCTAGCCACACTATAAGCTTAAGTGGGCCCAAGCCAAGCAAATGCCTGAAGTTTGCTGAGTAGGTTGTGGTATGGATGGTTACGAGCATTCACAATGTCCATTGATGAGCTAAGAAGTAGAAGTTTAGGTTGCTTGGGAGCCCCAAAACTTAAGCCCATTTCTTGAGCCCAAATATGTGGGTAAGCATGAAAGAGAGAAAAGATAGCCCATCATCTTATAAAATTAGCCCATTACCTTAGTAAAAATAGCCCATTACTTTAGAAAATTGGCTCATCCCCTTAGTGAATCAGTCCATCACCTTAGAGAGTGGCCCAAACAACTTAGAAAATATCTGAAAGTCTCCAGCACATGGCTAGGGACAAAACCATGACAGACCATCTGAAAAACCAAAAGATATTGGCGTGTGCAGGCTGCTAGGAGTCTCCAGCACATGGCCAAAGACAAACCCAGCACAAACCATCTGAAAAACCAAGGGATACTTGGGTAAAACGCCCTTCAGACCAACACCATTACCCACTTTTTTCTCCTACTAGCTCTTGACATAAAATAAGGGAGGAAAGAAAGAGAGATGGTAGCCCAAAATAGGAGATTGTCATAGGGACAGTTGCGGGAAGGCTCTAGAGCTCCCAAAAATCTTGTCTCTGTGTGTTTGGACTGGAGAGGATTTCACAAAATGAGGATGAATCAAGGGAAGAGAAGAGGAATTGGGGGGGGAGGGGGGACTTGGTAGATTTGGGAAGAACCAGCTAGGATTTCATGGGAAGAAGGAGCTTCCAGCGCTTATAAGACCACCTCCAACCCATGAGGGGCTAAACCCAAATTTTCCCCTTCAAAAGTGACTATTTGGATTTTGCCCGGACTCAAATTGTTTTTTCTCCCAACCCTCCGGACTCAAATTTTAAGTCCGCAACTTTATTAAATTGTTTAAAAATGGTTTAAGTCTATTTTTTTTTTTTATGGAAAACTTTTCTTCATTAATCTTTTTAAATAACGTCATAATTTAATTTTTTGAACAATTTGACCTAAAAAAATTGAAATTCCATAAATTTAATTTTATTCCAAAAGTAAACACACAACATAAAAAAAAACACACAAGATAATTGAAAAAAAACATACAAGTTATATGTATATAAATAAATAAAAAAGCAGCAATTTATATATATTCAAATGTTGCCGTTGGAAGTTATATGTATATAAAATAATAATAAAATAAAAAAGGCAGCAAATTATAACTACATAGGACCGCGACATGTGGCGTAGTAGAAGAAGACAAAAGCAGCAGCAATTCTGGCGATGGGGCCCACGTCAGTTTTTCTCACATGTGGTCTGTTTTCAAATGTAGGTGGGCTCCACAAAAAGTTTTGGGTCCAGGCAATAAGTGGACTGGTATTTGGGTCCAAATTTGGGTCCTTCATTTTCTTGGGTTGGGGGAAGTTTTAGGCAATAATTTGGGTTTAAGTCCTTGGGTTAGAGATGGCCTAAAAAGGGGCATCTCCTACTTCTCAATATACCACATCCAGAGAGAGCAAACATCACCTCTCACCACTGGAACCCTTCAATTTCAAGCTTTGTTCTTCTATTTCTTCCCCCTTTTTCTCTTCTGGCAAACCAACTAAGAGCTTGACGAAGCTTTCGTCAAGTTGCTGAAAATTTGCTAAACCCACCCATTCTTCCACCTTCATTTTTCCCTCTCTTCCCTCAACAAATCCTCCCAAAACTCCCTCTTCGCTTACTTTAAACCTCTGTTTCTCATAGAAAATCCAAGCTCTCTCTCTCTCTCTCTCTCTCTCTCTCTCTCTCTCTCTCTCTCTCTCTCTCTCTCTCTCTCTCTCTCTCTCTCTCTCTCTCTCTCTCTCTCTCTCTCTCTCTCTCTCTCTCTCTCTCTCTCTCTCTCTCTCTCTCTCTCTCTCTCTCTCTCTCTCTCTCTCTCTCTCTCTCTCTCTCTCTCTCTCTCTCTCTCTCTCTCTCTCTCTCTCTCTCTCTCTCTCTCTCTCTCTCTCTCTCTCTCTCTCTCTCTCTCTCTCTCTCTCTCTCTCTCTCTCTCTCTCTCTCTCTCTCTCTCTCTCTCTCTCTCTCTCTCTCTCTCTCTCTCTCTCTCTCTCTCTCTCTCTCTCTCTCTCTCTCTCTCTCTCTCTCTCTCTCTCTCTCTCTCTCTCTCTCTCTCTCTCTCTCTCTCTCTCTCTCTCTCTCTCTCTCTCTCTCTCTCTCTCTCTCTCTCTCTCTCTCTCTCTCTCTCTCTCTCTCTCTCTCTCTCTCTCTCTCTCTCTCTCTCTCTCTCTCTCTCTCTCTCTCTCTCTCTCTCTCTCTCTCTCTCATGCCAAACTCATGAATGTTTAGCTTCCATGCTACAAGCTTTTCAAACCAAGCAAAAATATTTACCTGTAAGCAACTGTTGGTTTTGTTGGTGAATGAGACCAAGGTGTTTCCTAAGGCTCCACAACTGTTGCTTTGATTCAGTTGCACCAAAATGGATTCAGTTGCATCCTCAACTTGTGATACTCGCAAGTGCACGAGCCGTTTGGTAGT
>NW_018922635.1:31636-48164 GCF_002207925.1 Prunus avium
ATTTCAATTAAAACCTGATCTCCAGCTCCAAAGTGATCTGCCAATTCAATTCCCATATTCAAAGGCTGAAGCAAAATGCCTCTCATCATTCCTCATTCTTCTCTCTCTCCTTTCTCTTTGCTTCACATGCATGCACATGCTTTCTCTGAAATTTGGATATGTTATACTAGACACCCATTGGAACAACTTCTATGGAGAAAGTATTCCCATCGGAGCAGTAGAAGTGTGCGTTTTGGGCCTTGCAAGTTGGCAGCCGAACAGAGCTGGCAGCTGCAAATCCTCGTGAGCATGGTTCAGTGTTGGACGGGCTAAGGACTCCACATATGTTCAATTGGGCTGAATTTTGGCTATGTTATACTAGACACCCAATTGAACAACTTCTATGAAGAATGTCTCATCATTCGAGTTGTGCAGAGTGTTGAAATGAGACCTGCAAGGTGACTTACGAAACTGGACTGACAAGAAGTGTGGCCCAACTTTGGTTTTGTCTTTAAGCTCTTGCTCTTATCCCAATCAGCCCTTAACATGCATGGATTGCATCAAATGTGATCTCTTGCTATCTTAACCTACAAAACACACAAACAGAGGTAAGTGACTCAAAAATAAAGAGAAACTAAGCAAAATCACTAAGTAAAGAAGGCAAGCAAGTGTATGAAATTATGGACTTATCAAAACAGAAAATGGATTAAAAGCACAAGTTTAACTCAATAACATAACCAAATCATAAGCTAGAAGGGTACAAAATAATATACAATTATGAACCGATCAACAACCTTCGAAGCACTCTTGGGGCTTGATTCTTAAACTCAGACCTAGGGGCAACTCCACCTATTTGGCTCTTTACAGCATCTCAGGGCCATCTGTAGCTGCCGAAACGAAAAAGCCCCTACAATATTCAATTGTTGATAATCTTCACATGTTTTCGTATTTTTCATTATTTTCCATAATGGCATCAATTGAATTGAATAGTTTGTTGGGGCATAAATTATTAAAGTAGAAAATAAGCCTTTTCAAATTGCCACATATATCAACAAACTTTAATTCGAAGAGTTTAATTTGTTACTACTATTGGAGATACTCTAGAGCATTCGCAACAGTTGCTCAATAGTTCAGTTTAATAGTTCAATTTATTGAACTGAAATGCAGTTTTATTTGCTGCGGTGCAATTTAATAGCTTACAATAATTAAATGTAATGGAAAAAAAATTACGGCTAGTTTATACTAATTAAATGTACTGGAAAAATTAGAAAGTAAAAAGTAATGTTGTCAATGTGTCAATAAGAGAGAGGTGTAGAGTTATTATGGTGAATGAGCTTATTGAAGTGAATTTCATTTCAGAGTTCATTTTGTTGATCCCTGAAATGAAATATTGATATATGAAATGAACTGAACTTGACCATTACAAGTTAAAAGTCAAATTTATTGAAATAAAATTGAAATGACACCAATCATTGTAGATGCTCTAATTATTTCATTTCTTGTTGGCAAAAAAAACAAAAAACAAACAAATTCATTTCCTTTGTACAAACCGGAGGATATGAATGCCCTTTTGGGCACAAAAAATAAATAAGGAACTTACCCTTGATTTTGCCCTCGATTCAGTTCAGACTATTAAAAATAATAAATCCCAAAATAAAAAGAAAATAATAGTTCCAGTTCCACACGTGTGCACTGAAACAGTCACTGAAAGAGGAAAAAAAGGAGCGCATTGCAAATGGAGTCCGCGTAATAATCAGAGCACTTATATATATAGAAAGTTGCAATTGACAATGGCGGAAACTGTTAACAGTTCCACCAACTCTAGCTCCTCTCACCAGAAGCACTGCCCTGAGCAAAACCCTAGCTTTCGCCTCTTCAACAACAATGGCCGCTTCTTCTTCTCTCTCTTTTAGGCCTCTCCTTAGCTCCCTCGCCACCGATCTCAACGACGTCGTAAGACTTTCCAATCTCATTCTTTTTAAATCTTATATTACTTGAATGTTTTCTGTTTGGAAGCTGAGAAAATGCAGGAAAAGAAACTCTGCCTGGGTTAGTATAGTTGAGAACATCGTATAACTACCGAGAGGTTTTATAATTTTGAAGCTCTGCTTTGTTATATGTAATTGAAATCCAATAGCATAGGACCGCAAGATTTTGTAATTTAAAGTTTGCAGTATTATTTTTGTGTTATGTTCTCAGTTTTCATGTACAATGCAG
Source organism: Prunus avium (assembly GCF_002207925.1). Next base: position 33,833 of record NW_018922635.1, read on the forward strand.
TGGGATGGTTAAGATTGGTTTGAAATCGATTTCTGACTGGTGGATTTTTGTAGGGTTTATCGCCTGCGAATTTTGTACCAAGCTTTGGGGATTCCCTCGTGAGTTTTAGGTTAAAAAAGTCAACAACGCTGAGGGGAAAGAGGTTTTTGTTGTCTGGAAATAAATTCAAAGTGAATTGTTCAGCTGACAGAGAGATGGATGTGAGCACTTCAGCTGTGGTTGATGGTGTTGCGGACTGCTTAAATGGTTTGTGCAGCTGTTCTTTTGTTGTTGAATTATCCTTAACAGTTCATGCTTGCTAATTTGTTGAATTGGACACAGAAATTGAGCTGAAAGAGCCTAGTATTTCAACAATTCTGATGAATTTCGAGAACAAGTTTGATCCTTACAATGCAATGAATACGCCACTTTACCAAACAGCTACTTTTAAGCAGGTAGCGCACAGAGTAGAAGATAGAGACTCATTGCTAAATTTTATGAAGTCATGATTATTCGTATTGTTGTAGTTGTTAGGGATAGCCAGGAATTTAAAATCATTTAAAGTTCAATGCTGCTCAGGGACACGATGTAATATTGTAGGATTGTTGTGTGGGGCTTTTATGTGGAACTGTGGAATCTGTAACTCTCTTACTTTTATTTAAGCCATCAAGCTGAGCTTTCACTGTTAGGGGTCAGGTCTTTATCAAACAAGTATTAGAAAGCAGAACCAAGGAACTGATTGTGAATATGTGTGAATGTTGGCATACTTTCCTTTTTAATTATTCTTCTTTGCATTTGTAAGAGGAGTGCAATTGTGACTGTCAAATATATGCTTGTATCTGAGCTCAATGGTATCTTGATTGTATGAGAAATCTCTCGCTTACACTATCCATGTCAGGTGACATTCTGTGACCAAGTTTCATATTAATGGTGTCTTCATTACTTTGTTATGCAGCCTTCAGCAACAGAAAATGGTCCTTATGATTATACCAGAAGTGGAAATCCCACACGGGATGCCTTGGAAAGGTCTGATTTTATTTGGTTGTATGCCGTTGAAGTAGCTTTGAAAACTCTTTTTTTCTTCTTTCGCAACATGTCTTTATTGTGAATTTTTTCTTTCTTTCTGTATTCTCAGTCTTTTGGCAAAGCTTGATAAAGCAGATCGAGCATTTTGTTTCACTAGTGGAATGGCCGCTCTGGCTGCTGTTGCTCATCTTGTAGGGACAGGTACTTTTTCAATAATAGTATCATTTATATATTATATAAATTAGTTAAGTTACCATACTCGAGTATGAGTGTGAATAAACATAAGTATAATGAAGGAATTTATGAAGTATGTAGTATTTGATATCGTTACTTTGTCAATAGGCTCCCAATATGCCTCAACATGTTTCAGATACTCCAAATCCATATCCAGTTGACTTGTTAGTAAATTTGACTATTGGATGCAACCTGGATAAGTGAGGGGTACTTGATAAGTATGCAAAGGGTTTTCTTATGTATATATGCAGAGGATTCAGGATTTGAGTGGTTTCTCAAAAGGTTAAGTGCCAACATGAAAACGAAAAAAAACATATATAAGAAAAAAAAGGGAAAAAAAAAATCTTTATACTTTATGTACACATTTTTGTGTGGTTAGCCTAATAGAGGTAAAGGTTTTATGCCCAAGCTTGATCCAGCCTAGTTGGTTAGAAGCTTTGGTTGTTTCTTAAAAAAGAAAAATATATATACTGACTTGAACTCACAACTTGCAAGTAAGAAACATTGACTTAACCACCGCTCTAAATTTGTGCATTTGTTAATTATGGAAAATAATACATATATAAGTTAGGTTGAGGCAGCCCTTGTACAGGATGATATAGGCCTAGCCCAAGATCATCCTGAAATCCGTCCACTCTGAACTCAAATAAAGCTCTGTCCCAAAGTTCTGACCAATCGATTGGTTTTGAGCTGGCTAGGCAGATTTGAGAGTCCTGATTTTAATCTTGCAATTAGTGTCAGTGTATGGATTCTTAGCAGTATATTCTATACTAATCTTATGGGATAGACTATGGTTTGCTGTTAAGTCCTTGCTCTGAGCTGGTTAGTTTTGTACAAGACTACACAAATGAATTTCATTTCTTCATGGAAGTTGTCTGAATTTTATTGTAAATTGGTGATGATGTTGTTTTAGGTGAGGAGATTGTTGCCGGAGACGACCTGTATGGTGGTTCAGATCGGTTGCTGTCACAAGTTATTCCAAAGACTGGAGTTGTGGTGAAGTTAGTATGCTTCTCTCCTGTTCTCATCTTCATTCAATTTAACTGAAATCTGAAATTATAATGCATTTATCTCTCAGACGAGTGAACACGAGTGATTTAGATGAAGTTGCATCTGCTATTGGCCCCTGGACGAAGCTTGTGTGGCTGGAGAGTCCCACCAATCCTCGACAAATAATTTCTGATATTCGCGTAAGATGTCTTTAAACAAGCATTATACTATTCTAGCAGGGACAAGCTCATAAGCAATGCATAACTTTTTTTATTATTTTGTTTTATTCTGCCAATATTTGATGCTTGATTGTTGATATGATGGGTGTGAATGAACATGCATTTGCTAATGCCAGTCTAGGAAGTCCTCTCAGAGATTGTATTGTAAAATCTAGCAAAGCTATATAGTTTGGCATCTAAACAAGGTTTCTGTAAATTATAAACAGCGTTTTAGAAGTTGATATGTTGTCAGCATGCATAAATATCCTTTTCCTAGGATAATAGTGAAAGTTTTGTTCTGATTGAGTTACAAAATTTGTGTACTGTTTAATCAAGTCCTTTGAACTTCATAATGTTTTTCTATTCCCAGTAGTTTTAGTGATCGCTTTTCAGTTCATCGCAATTCTTGGTGAAATATTTAGTATGGTCTCTTCTAATTTCTTCTGACGCTCTTGACTCTTCTACTCTTTGTGCCATATTGCTCATTGACCCCACTAGTGAAGTAGATTAAGAACAACTTGTAACTTGCTTTGCGTTCTTACATTAGGCTCCGTGTATTTGGATCTTAAATTCATACCCAAATTACTTGTAGTTACTCAAGACAAGCAAGTAGTTACTAATTTGAGTATTAGGTCCATCCCTTGAAATTGAAATTCTTAGAACTATAACATGACGTTGGAGATTTAATCTAAAAACATGCATGCAGGATAGAGAAATAGCTTTTGAAGATTTAATTTTATATGGTGCCTTCTAATTTCTTCTGGCAATCTTTGACCCTACTACTCTTTGTGACCTATTGCTCATTGACCCACTACCGAAGTAAGTATAAAAACTTGGAACTTTCATTGTGTTTTTAAACCAAGGTTCCATGCATTTGGATCCAAATTTATTGATATGATTACCCAAATTAGTTGTAGTTACATAAGTAACCAAAGAAGCAGTCACTATGTTGAGCATTATGTCCATCCTGAAATTCTTCAAACTATAACTTGATGTGGAGACTCTAATTTCGCAACTTTCAGCAGGATAGCAAAATAGTCATCAAAGATTTAAAGTCTAAATGTTTGAGGCTTGTGGACTGATTATTTGGGCAAGAGCCGTTTTTATTTATTTTTTATTTTGCTGGCCTTCAAGTATGCTGCTAGGATCAACGAGTTCAAAATGATAATTAGCGAATGTCATGGTTGCATTCAGTCTCAGTAGGGCCTGTTGTACCTCTACTGTGATGTAGGGCCTATTGGCTGTGTTTTGGAAACCTGTTTTGGAAGCAATTTTCAGTTTTCACCTGTTTTGTTTCTTTGAAAAGAGCACAAACAACATTTTGAGGTTTCCTGTGCTCCAACTTGTTTTACGAAAGTTGTTTTCGTAACAGCTTTCTCAAACTCTTTTGGAAGTGTATTTTGTTTTGCATGATTTTGAGAATACAAAAATATTTTCTGAAAAGAAACCAGTGAGGCCTTAACTTCTCTGATGACTAAGGGGTTAGAAGAGATGTGTAAAGCTAGACATTTCGTAGTTGGAAAACCTATTTAAATATGTTGTGAAAAACAAAGATAAATTTGTTTTATTAGAGCATTTCAGGGGTGGATGAAATAGCAGATGGGTTATGTAAAATTGTGGCTTTAATGCTTGAAGAAGGACTAAAGGAAGATAGCATGTGGGGTTTAATATAAGTTTGAAATGAGACCCTTGGGCCACCATGACCACCCAAATTCAAAGTAATATAAAATAAGTTAGTGGCGAACTCTTTTTCTATATTAGTTTTGCATTGATGCTTGGCTACGTTGCTGATAGATAAAGCAGTAGATTACACTATTACTAACTGTTTTATGTTTAGTGATCTTTGTCATTGACTCGATATCATAAAGTTTCTTGATCTTTGTAATAACTTTAGTACAGTTTCCTATTTAGTTACTTTTTTTTAAAACAAAATTATGATGAGCACAACAAGCGCTAGTTTCTAAAGGCAAATTTGTTTCATGTCTATCCGTTGATAGAAAATAGCAGAGATGGCTCATGCACATGGTGCTATTGTGTTAGTGGATAACAGTATAATGTCCCCTGTATTGTCACAGCCACTGGATCTAGGAGCAGGTAAAAATAGGACTTCCAAGCTTTTGCAAACTACACATCCTTTTGAGTTCTTAATAATTTATTTTAGTCCATTCTTTCAGATATTGTTATGCACTCAGCCACTAAGTTTATTGCTGGACATAGTGATGTCATGGCAGGTGTTTTAGCTGTTAAAGGGGATAGGTGTGCCTCTTGCTCTATCTTTACCGTTGGTTTTACGTCTTGTATTTATACTTAACTTCCTACTTGTTTTCACTGTTAACAGCTTGGCAAAACAGCTATATTTCTTACAAAATGCAGAAGGCTCTGGGTTAGCTCCATTTGACTGTTGGATCTGTTTACGAGGAATTAAGACAATGGCCTTACGTGTTGAGAAGCAACAGGTGTGGTTTGCCTCAAAGCATTCTATTTGTAGGATTTGATTTCCCTCAAATGATTGATCGTAATCTGTTGTACTATTCTGATGTGTCTGCACATTTGGCAGGACAATGCGCAAAAAATTGCTGAGTTTCTTGCTTCCCATCCACGAGTGACACAAGTTAATTATGCAGGGCTTGCTGATCATCCTGGACGTGCCTTACATTATTCTCAGGTATTGACCTTGATGGAATTGTAGATCCATAATGCTATTCACAATCTGTTCTTCTAGATATTTATGTACACCTGTTTCAGGCAAAGGGTGCAGGATCTGTATTGAGTTTTCTGACAGGTTCACTGGCATTATCAAAGCATATTGTCGAGACTACCAAATACTTCAGTATAACTGTCAGTTTTGGTAATTCCTTCTCAATTTTCAGCTTTTCCCTAGTCCGAAATTTTTGAGTGGTAGATAGTCAGTACTGTGGCAAAAGAGGTTATTTGTGTTTTCTTTGTCTTGTGAATAGAGAGATAGGGGCAGAAGGTTTCCTCTAAAACTGATTTCGAAAGCAGAGTGTGCTCATTTAGTACATGTGTTATGCGTTCATCAGTTCATGAATCAGTCTGTACATTGTATGACATGGTCCACAGTTAATATATATTTTTTAATGTATTTTTAGGCTTTTTTTAAATTATTGTTACTATTATTACTTTTATGTATGGTCTATTAGTAGGTGAATCTTCAGTATCAGCTCTGTTGAGCGAAAATCATACAAAACAATTCTATAATTAAGCTGACCTAAGATTTTTTATATTTACAGGAAGTGTGAAGTCTCTTATAAGCCTACCCTGCTTCATGTCTCACGCAAGCATACCATCTGCCGTGCGCGAGGCCAGAGGTCTATCTGAAGATCTTATTCGTATTTCTGTGGGAATCGAGGATGTGAATTAATTATTGTTACTATTATTACTTTTATGTATGGTCTATTAGTAGGTGAATCTTCAGTATCAGCTCTGTTAAGCGAAAATCATACAAAACAATTCTATTATTAAGCTGACCTAAGATTTTTTATATTTACAGGAAGTGTGAAGTCTCTTATAAGCCTACCCTGCTTCATGTCTCACGCAAGCATACCATCTGCCGTGCGCGAGGCCAGAGGTCTATCTGAAGATCTTATTCGTATTTCTGTGGGAATCGAGGATGTGAATGATCTGATTGCCGATTTGGACTATGCACTTAAAACCGGCCCTCTGTAGTTGCCTGAGGGTATCTGACTGGCAGTGCTTAATTGACATAAATGCATCTGCTTTGAAAGAACACAGGAAGGACTTTTCCGTTTACTTAATTGACTAAGAAATTATTAGTTGAGAATACATTTTAATTTAAATTTGAAAATGTGGGCTCTGTACATATGTTGGTAAATCAATCTTAAACATGATTTTTGAGAACAACGAAATGGAGTTAGTGCTCCTGCTGAACAGAAATTTTTATGTTATCTAAAAAAGAAGCGGTATATTTCCTTTCCCTTCCTCTTCACTTTATGTTCAATATTCAACGTCATTTGCTGTGTTTTTAATTTCGGAAATTTGAATTGTTGCATAATAATTGCGGGTTTAAACATGGAAAACAAGGTCAAAATTGTCAAGATCTTTTGAGATTGGTAACTCAAATCCAATGAGAGCACAATGGGGTAGGGGCTGGGTGTAGAGATTTATTTATTTAGTGAGATTTCTTTTTGGGAAACAAATATATTGTTGATAACCAAATCCAGTGAGCACAATTGGAAATCTATATTTCATTAATGTACTGGTTGGAAAGGGTGATTTTTGCTGCTAAGCTAGTTTAGAGGAAGGGGGTGACGCCATAAGAGGATGCAACAGCTGAAATGGAGCAGCAGCGAGCAATCTCAAATTAAGTACACGGTAGGAGACTACTGCTGCAATTACCTTTCTAAAAAGTGAATTTCCTTTCTAGGGTTTGTTAGGGTTGCATCTACTTGTTCTACATGCATAGGCAAATCAAGCAGTTCCTTATGTTCCCTCCTATCTGCATCCCCGGACCTCCATGTATTTGCAATAAAAGCGTCATGGTCGTATTGATGATACTGGAGTTCTCTGCGTGCCTAATTTTAGGGAACATCAAACAGCTTATCATGTAGACCACACCATTGCTTGGCTTGGTAAATAAAGGAGAGGGTAGTGTTACAGCTTACAAGCCAAGCAATGGTGTGGTCTATAGGATAGGCGGATTGAATTTCTGTGGGAATTGAGGACGTGAATGATCTGATTGCCGATTTGGACTATGCACTTAAAACCGGCCTTAATTTTCTCCTCGGAGAACTGAATTTGCTTCTAACCCCTAAGGTCTTGTAGCTAATACAAAGAAACATGCAATTTACACACACATAATGGAAAATGAGGCCCTTGTTCTGCAATTTATATCCCCACTTCTGAAATTATGTATAAAATTAAACAGAACCAATTTCAACTAAATTTCTTTATTAGATGTCAACAATTCTAATTGAAGCATAGTAAGATCAACACACACAAGCATTAGTTTCCTCTCTGTCAATTTCTTTTTTGGATTGGGCACAGATCACCATCATCAAAACCACATTTGTTTCAAAGATAAATATACCTCAAAGATAACCAACTATAGCAAACCTGCAGCATATCAATGATCACAAAAACGATTTCATCAAGCAATTCAACCTTGCTGTCCACTTGTAAAGAAGCACTCTACTGTCATTCTCTTTCTCACTACCATCACTGAATTTTACAAACCAACCAAAATCTTAAATGGTATGTACAAACCCCTCTGTCCTAGCATGAAATTTTACCTGAACACAAGGCAAGAAGAAAGTAAGGATATGGAAGAAAGAATTTCACAAACAATTCAAAGTTCTGTACAGAATTTTCTTGCAAACATGAAAATGGGGCCTAAAAAGAGTTCTTTTTGTTTTTGCTTTTTTCCCCCCGCATTTTCTCCTTAGTTTTCATAATAAAAAGAAAACAATTTTGGATCTAAAAACCGTTAAGAAAACTAGACTCAGCTTTGTTATTGGGTATGGAGCTGCATAGAAAGAAAATTCTCCTAATCTGCATTTCTTTTTGTTAATTACATCATGACTTGAACCTAAGACCAAACCCTTTCCCCAACCGTCCTAATGGCCACCTGAGCTTGAATTCTCGGGCACAATTTGCATTTCTTGAAATGTGATTTCAAGAAAACAAGAAAATGCTGGGTCAATATATTGGAAGTGCAAGATGGTGATAGACGCATCTGACTATAGACTTATCTGAGATGGGAAAGAAGAACGTAATAACATGTCATTTACCCTAATCACATGTCAGTAAAAAGTGGGAGCTATTGTCGTCATGGTCATCATCAGGAAGTAAAACTGAGGGCATCAAATTTATCAACAGAATGGCGATCCAATGATTAGATCTTATCAATGTTAAATACTAAATTTCATGCACCAACTGTAAACAATACGATATGAAGTTAAAACGTCTTGGGCAGGAAAAAAATTTCCACTGGCGGGAACACCAACGGGCCTACCAGTCTAAGAATAACCAACATAAAGGTATATAACATTGAAAAGGGGGTGCCACACAAATTTTTGCATCAAAGCAGTGATCTTGAAAAAAGAAAACGAATAAGACATCCTTCCTGCAGCATGCGTTACTACAAGGAAGGTTGAGAAAATGCAGTGCCATGATGAAAAAACTCAGAAACAGCTTAGCTCAAGTCTGAAGCAGCTGAATCACATTTAAATTGAGACTACATGGTTGGAAATCTGGTAGCCAACAACCCTTAAAAGAGCAGTAGATATAACTTACTTTTGAAATTTTATTACTATTCACTGCCAAAATCTTCATAGCTTACGCCTTCTGAAATGGTGTCCAACCGGTTATTGTCTCCTGTAAGAGTGAGGGAAAGTTAGTAACCCCCTTGCAGTGTAAGTTGTAACAATGACAAATATGTCAAGTCCTCACCTTGATGTTCTCTTTCACGAGAATCCAGGAAGTTATCATTATCTGTTGCCAAGAAGGGTGATCTAGGATAGCTCTCCAGTATGTCTAAAAACATGTAGAACAGAAATTATTAATTAAGAAACATGACTTCCATGACTTGTCATGTTTACTGTTCAGAGAAAGCGAGAGAGAGAGAGCACCTGAGCTCTGAGAAAAGTCAGCTGTCAGGTCCGAGAGGCTGAAAATTCGAGGAATCTGACGTAAAAAACCAAATGATGAAGAGTCTGCATCAAGAAGTGATTCATTTAGGGGCTGTGAGTTGGACTCTACGCTGTTGAATGCTGCAACAGAAGCATCTCCAATAGAGGGCCGTGCTTCCAGGATGTTTCCATCAGTGCTAAACATGTAAGAACTGCCTGAATATCCAACTTCTGATTTGATAATTCCCCCATTTATTCCTTGCATAACACCTATGTTGGAGCTCTGATTCGAAAGCATGTTTGGTGGGACATCAATCCTACTGGTATGAGCAGACATTTTAACAGCATTGTGCATACTAGTGTGCAATGAAGAACCACCATTCGTAAATGCATTAGGTACGCAGGAACCAACTTGGTGGTGTATATTTTCTGTCTTCAATGCTGGTCCTACATGCTCTGGCGCATAGCATGTGGAGTTTTGGTGCACTGTGAACAAAAGTAACATCAATTGCTATTCTGATGGGAATTGACCATTCCCTAACAAAGCAGAACTATGAAATATAATTTGGATGAAGTAGAACACAGTTTAACACAAAAGGAAATGAAAGTTGTGCTGCTCGAAAGTAGGAGGTTAACAACTGGAGATATAGACCAAAAAAGAACAGGGTAAAAAGAGGACCAATTTGAATGAATCATAGACAGTTATACACTACCTAATTTGTTGCAAAACACAGAACCCATAAAGAATGTAAATCTAGTTCAAGCATCATGCATCATATGCATGGCATCAAGAAACAAAACATGTGAAATAGAGTAACCGATGAACTTTAAAATATTACAATTATTCTTTTCACAAGTGATTACACTTTTATACCTTAGTTATAGCATGGATGACACAAAGAAGAATCAGAAATTGAAACGAAACAAGTGATTAGATGGAGTAAAGAGTCTTTTTTCTTAATAAAGAGAAATTGTATCTATACAGACATTACAGGAAGTTGAGGGTGAGATCATACTTATCTTCATTTCTCTCCGATCTCATGATAAAACAAAGGGTGGAAAATGGTTAGCCCATAACTACTTTCTTTCTTCCCATCTAAACTTTCCCTTGTTTTAAGAGGCATACCATTTACTGTGCACTAACCATAATGACATTATTCCATGGATCAAAACCCACACGCTATAAAGATTAACTTGCACCGATAAAAAACAAGCCAATATCTTAGCCATAATAAAATTTACATCTAAGCAGATAGAACTCTTACTTGGTGAAATGTGAGATCCATTGGTACTGGGTATTGAAGCAACTCCACTTGAGTGCAACTGACTCATTAACCTCACCTGTTGCTCAAGCAACCTGTTATATTCTATTATTTGGTGCTTCACCATCAATCTTAAATAATAAGCCCTGAAGAATTCCCGATTCTCTTCCTCAAGCTTCTGCCAAACTGGAAATGCAGCAAGATTTTAGTGTTAAGCTGAGCATACGGAAACACTGAATATGGCTGTAAGATTCCCCTTAAACTATTGACTGGGGGCATAAAGAGTTCATGTTTTTAAGTTGACATTGGAGATTAACATTTCATAATCCTTCACACATAACTGCAAAGACATTAGATTCATTGACTGGGGCAGGGAAAAGCTCATAATAGAAGGACAAATCTATGAAGATAATTTCAAAATCAGTGCAGAGTGAATTCGGATTCTGTGGCCGATAGGTTTGGTTTCTCATCACCAATTGATGCAAATGTGTTTATTGATGACAAAAGATTAATCTAAAAGTTACAGCCGCTTTGTGGGAATCATTATGACCGATACACGACTCCAAAGTCAAAATGCACCACACTGGTTAATAAAAAGAAAACACCTCAAGCAAGAGGGTAAAGTTTTCAATTCACAACAGAAGCCACTATCAAGAAGTACAAAAGCACTGTACAAAAGCAGTCAAACAAATAGTGAAAATACCCAAAAACTATTGTGGGGTGCCCAATAAATTATGCCGAAGGGGCCATAGGAGGAGCAAATCTATCCTTCCTGTAATGTTGGGTGCACAAAATGATATAAACACTGGAAAGTGGGGTAGCAACAAACAACAGCCAGAATCACGAAGAAAAATATTCAGATTAAGAACATGAAAAAGGAGAGAAACTACAAAACACAAAACACATAAGGAAAGAAAGCCATGTCATAGAATACTACAGGATATCTGCTTACCAAGTTCCGTGAAACCAGGCTCTATTTTTGCCTGGTCCAGTAGAGTATCTACCACTTCTTTCTGGTTCATGTAAAGCTGGAGACATCGCTCGATAAGGTTCTGCACCTAAAAATCAACAGAAATCATCAAAAAATAGCAATGAGGACAGTAGACAAACTTTCTATATGTTAAGCTTCTATAAGGAATTAAAAACATATGGAAAAGTAATAAAAATTTACTTGGATTTTGCACTTTGTGTAAATAAAAATATATGTCAAATACTTGCATTAAAAATTCTATCAATAATTTCACAGAAGAAAGAATTATACTCAGGCGCTTAGGAAAAGAAAATATGCATTATAATTATAACTAGGTGCTTTACTGTTTTCTTCCTGTTTTAGTTTGCATTTGAAAATATCCCGTTGTCGCTATTCCACAACTATAGCACACTTCAAATGGTTTAAGTTTTTTCTTCTTCTTTTAAACAACAATACAATCATAATTGGATAATCTATGATAGTCCATCAACAAAATCCTTACCAGTTGTATATCTTGACGCGAGACCTGTCTAACGGGTCCACTCGACATATTCCAAGGTTCCAGTAGAAGATGCTTGTGTAAGAAAGCTACACTGATTGATTTTAAAATTATAAATGATCCTTATAATAAATGCTACAAAGGGTCCAGTGAACTCAAGAGTGATGGATGCTTCACTTCAGCTGTAGAAATATCATATACGTGTAATGTGATGAACCTGATGGGAACAGACAAAAGAAATTCATACCTGAATTAGCTCTTTCAATTAATTGGTTGGAAAAAGGTTAAAAAAGTATGAGCTTCGACAAAAAATAAAAAAAAGGACCAAGCCATCAAATAGTGTATAATATGTTCAAAGGGACAGCGTGTGCAAATTTACACAGCCTGTACAGTGCACATAAAGAAATTTCAGAGAAGTATTTAACAAATAACTTTAATAACAAATAATTTCAGAGAAGTACAGTGCACCAAGCAACATCGCCTTTGACATTTAAAACCAAACATTCTCTGTGTCAAGTGATTATAAAATTTAGGCATTAAATTGTCTGTAAACCCAATCCCTAACTAGTACTTCACTGAGTGGATCAAAGCATTCATGTCGAATCAGATCAGGAATAAAATGTTTGCCTCCAAAAGGTATATTAATCAAAGCATGCACTACATTCCTCACCACCCAAATCAACATGTCATAATCTAGATGAATTGATATTCAAACACAAGATACAGGGCGGCGTAATTTACTACTATCTATTTCTACTGCCTTCCCAAAAATCACCGCAATCAAAGGATAAAAAAGAAACTTCCCCACTGCACTAATTGAATTCTTCCCTTACACGCCTCAACACATGAATAACTGCGTGCGATACCAAAGAAAGACCATTAAATACTGGGATTTGATTGCTTTATCCTTTCACATGAGTGTTGTGGAAAAACACACAGCAACCACATGCATGTATAGAATAGTTTATACAGGATAAACATAAATACTGGATTCCAATCACAGAAACGAAAATATCTATTTAGTGACCAAAAGAAGAGAGAATATATCATATGGTATTTGGGTTTTTAAATTCTCGAAATTTCCCGCTACTTGGAGCCAGAGAGAAACTCAGAGTGATTTTCTGTTCAGCCAAACAGAGCATTATGTTAGGGTTTGATCAATTTTTCAGGTCAGATAAAGTTTGATCAATTTACACAAACTAATCGACCACAATCAAAAAACAAATTTTCCATGATCATCACCTCAAGTGACAAGCCAAAACCCTAGACAAGTCACCTCAATCACAGAAAAACACAGAGCCACAGAGATACATATAGGCAATCACACACATGCAACACAATTACAATCCCAAATTCGAAATCAAAATACTAAACATAAATAAACCAAAAGGGAATCTCTTGCAACAAGCTGGTTTTGTAGTTGATCTCACCTGAATTCGATCGAGCTTTTGGGAAAAGTCTCAGAGCCCTTTACAGAGAAGAAGAAGAAAAGCTCAGAGAGCCTGATCAGAGATAAAAGCTGAGCAAAGTAAGGTGACGAAGCTCTCTGCTTTTAATGGTGGAACTCCTCGGCCCCCAAAGCTTTTAAATTAATTTGTCCCCTTTTTTTTTCTTTTAGTTTTATTTTTATTGTTGCTTGGGAAAATAGACTCGTCGAAGCGGATATTCGCGCCACGTGGCGTCCGTGGAAGGGGGTTTGGCGGGACCCACAGGCGGGAGATCAGATTGAATGGGACTTGTTTTTTATTCTTATTCTCATTGTTTTACATCCTATCCAATTAAAAAAGAAGCTTTCATCAAAATCATACAAACATTTTGATTTGCATTTTGAAACTGTTTTGACTTTTGACCAACGGTGAAATCGTTAAATGAAGACCAAACTGTGAACAGAGTTGGACTGAAAATGATGTCAAAACTTCCCCCATCAACACGCTTTCAACTCGGAGGACATAATGTATGGATATAAAATTTCATTGTGTTCTTATTCTTGTTTATCCAGAATCAGTCTAGCCTCGGTTACAAGCTAGAAGATTATCTTGTATGCGAGCGTGCCGCTATTAGCATTGTAAAAGACTAAAATAAACTGAATAAGATTGCGTAGCTCATGCAATTAAGATTCAGTGAGACACTAGCTCAATGAAGATTTTTTCTCTATGCCTTGAATGAATTAAAGAATATAAATGTTTGGATTAAATTAAAACTTAATACAATTGAAATCCATCACGATGAAAGCAACCACATGCAACAATAGTGATAGACCTTTTTGGCTAACATGAAAACGAACTGAAGTCAACAAGCATTAAGTTGTTTGAAGTCAATCGGATTGGATTTGAGTCAATTCGTAGTGACTGACTCATGCTCATTGCATATATGAATGTATTTCAAACAAGAGCTCTGATAAGATTTTGGTGCTTGTTTGACAAGTTAAACACTATGAACTCAACAGTGCATGCTAGTATCAAGTGCAATTGTCCATATGGTTGATACTAGGTATTTTAAGATTAAGTGGGACTTAACATAGCCAAATTTATAGAGCTCTCATATGG
>NW_018922635.1:48393-59459 GCF_002207925.1 Prunus avium
TATATAAACTTTTCTTCTCTCTCCACATCTCATCATTTTCTTCTTCCTCCCGCTTGCTTCTTCTTCTCCATCCTCTCTCCTTCTCCTATTCTTCTTCTCCATCCCATCTCCTTCGCCTCTTCTTCTCAATCTATTTTTCTCTTTGCTAACGCCTCTTTGTTTGTTTGTTTTTTTTTTCTAATTTTTTTCTCTTTGCTTATTCTCAATCTACTTCATCTTCTACTTCTCCCTCTACTTGCGCGATCGTCGTCATCTCACAGTCGCCATCGTTGCACAGTCGTTGTCATCCACAACCCATAGTTTAAGCTGCGAAGTTATTGTCTCTCATTGATGCTCGTCAAAACTGATTGGAATTGGCTGCAATGCTAGATTGGGGTTGTTGGCTGTGATGGTCGAGGATTGGATCAATTGCAAGCGCTGGGATGGTCTGTGGTTGTGGATGTTGCTTGGGTAGTCGATGGTTGTGGATAGTGCTTGGGTGGTTGCAGGCGCTTGGGTTAGGACTGCTTTGTCCCCCTTTTCCATGCGGGTCTCACTAAGAACACTTAAGGAGGTGTTTTTGGTGGGGCCAATATTAACAGTCCCACTTAAAACTAGAACCAAGTGAAAACAAACATGGGATAAAAATTTGTCTAGTCCAATCCAAGCCTAGAAGGTGCAACAAACAAGCCCATAGGCCCCGTTTGGTTCACGGAACAGATTTGAGGGAAAATCAATTCTCATGTTATTTCCCAAGGGATGGGAAATAGAAGATTCATTTCCCATGTTTGGTAATGTTGGGAAAGTAACCGAGAGATATCACTTTATTTCCTTTCCCATGTTTGTTTTGAGTAGGAATGGAAAACAAAGTTTGTATAATTTTCCAATTATACCCATATTAAATCAAATAAAAAAAGAATGCATTTAATGATATATTGTAATTCTAAATTATTAATGCGGACATAATAGTCATAAAAAATGTGTATTTAATGTTGGCTCATTTTCCTGAACTTTCCCATGAGAAGTGAAAACAAAACCCAAGTTGGGAGGAGGGATTCACTTTCCTCTTTACTTTCTCATGTGCCAGGCAACGATTTCTCATGCATGGACTTACCATGTGCCAGGCAACGATTTCCCATGCATGGACTTACCAAACATGGGAAAACAATTGATTTCCCATCCCCAAGCCTCCTTTCCCATAAACTGAATTGAGCCATAGTGTGCTAAAGAGTTGGGATAGCAAGACCTATGCCTGTTTGCATCTTAGGAGGCGTTTGATATTAGACTTGAATCCAACTTTTTAAACTCAAAAACAAAATTTAAGTCCAAAATTAAAAAAAAACATTTTTAGTAGGTCCATTTTTAAAAACCCAAACACAAAAACAACCCAATTTTTAAGAACACAAAATATATATTTTTTTCAATTTTCTTTTCTCCAACACCCAATGTGCCTCTCTCTCTCTCTCTCTCTCCATCTCACAAATTTCAAATCGGACTGGCTCCAATTTTTTGTTTTCTTTTTGTTAATTTCATTTTGGGTATCTAGTTTTTTTTTAAATTATTTATTTTTAATTTCAATTTTTTTTAGATCTTAAAAATAGTTTGGAGTTCAATACGAAACAAGTTTTTAGATCTTAAAATTAAAATTTGAAAACTCATATTTTTAAAAAGTTTTCAAAAAAAATCATAGTTTTTGAGTAGAATACCAAACGGTTCCTTAAGTTCTAGATGTTCCTAGTTATAAATTTTTCAATTAGGCCTTAGCAATCCAGAAAAAGTAGTGCATGATATATCATGATGATTTTATGGTGGTCATTCTTTGACCATTTATGTGGTTGACACCAGCTATGATAAGATATAGGTTATTGTTTCGGAACAGGTACACTGAACATAACTGAACTTGTCAAACACCATGATTGTTTGTTGTGCTAAAATATCATAATACAATATTTACATATTGGGTTTTTTTTTTAATCACAAATGGTCCTTGAGATTCGCGAAATTATCACCTTTAGTCCATTATTTTTTGTAGCTCATGCAATTAAGATTCAGTGAGACACTAGCTCGTTTAAGATTTTTTCTCTATGCCTTGAATGAATTAAAGAATATAAATGTTTGAATTAAATTAAAACTTAATACAATTGAAATCCATCACGATGAAAGCAACCACATGCAACAATAGTGATAGACCTTTTTGGCTAACATGAAAACGAACTGAAGTCAACAAGCATTAAGTTGTTTGAAGTCAATCGGATTGGATTTGAGTCAATTCGTAGTGACTGACTCATGCTCATTGCATATATGAATGTATTTCAAACAAGAGCTCTGATAAGATTTTGGTGCTTGTTTGACAAGTTAAACACTATGAACTCAACAGTGCATGCTAGTATCAAGTGCAATTGTCCATATGGTTGATACTAGGTATTTTAAGATTAAGTGGGACTTAACATAGCCAAATTTATAGAGCTCTCATATGGATTTTTGTCACATGGTGTACATCAAATTGGTCATTCCGTAAAAAATTCCATTAAATTAATGACGTGACACATATGTGAAGCCCGCACATACAATGATATAGAGCCATATGGTTTTAAATAAATATATTTCTCTCTCCCATCTTCCCTCTCTACTCTCTCTCCTATGTGTTCTCCCTCTCCCTCTCTTCTATTTCTTAACCACCCACAGCCCACCCCCAAAACTTGCCCACAACTCACCCTAGGCTTTACATATTTCAAACATGTACTAAACGATATAATTATATCGCAATTAATATAATTTCTGAGTATGTGTACATTGTGAGAAAATAGTCAATGAAACCCTATTAGAGTAGACATAGAGGTAGTTTGGTACGGAAGACTGTCATAGACTGGACTAAATAATGGTACTGTTTTGGATTGCCTTGGCTTGGCTTAAGTTGGAGGAGGCTTTACATATTTCAAACATGTACTAAACGAATTATATCGCAATTAATATAATTTCTGAGTATGTGTACATTGTGAGAAAATAGTCAATGAAACCCTATTAGAGTAGACATAGGGGTAGTTTGGTACGGAAGACTGTCATAGACTGGACTAAATAATGGTACTGTTTTGGATTGCCTTGGCTTGGCTTAAGTTGGATAATATTTGTACTGTGTTTGGTGTATGTTAGACTAGTACTAGATTTTTTGAATTTTTTGAATTTTTTTGAATTTTTAAAAATATATCAAAGTGGATTTTTTTTTTTTTTATATAAACTTTTCTTCTCTCTCCACATCTCATCATTTTCTTCTTCCTCCCGCTTGCTTCTTCTTCTCCATCCTCTCTCCTTCTCCTATTCTTCTTCTCCATCCCATCTCCTTCGCCTCTTCTTCTCAATCTATTTTTCTCTTTGCTAACGCCTCTTTGTTTGTTTGTTTTTTTTTTCTAATTTTTTTCTCTTTGCTTATTCTCAATCTACTTCATCTTCTACTTCTCCCTCTACTTGCGCGATCGTCGTCATCTCACAGTCGCCATCGTTGCACAGTCGTTGTCATCCACAACCCATAGTTTAAGCTGCGAAGTTATTGTCTCTCATTGATGCTCGTCAAAACTGATTGGAATTGGCTGCAATGCTAGATTGGGGTTGTTGGCTGTGATGGTCGAGGATTGGATCAATTGCAAGCGCTGGGATGGTCTGTGGTTGTGGATGTTGCTTGGGTAGTCGATGGTTGTGGATAGTGCTTGGGTGGTTGCAGGCGCTTGGGTTAGGACTGCTTTGTCCCCCTTTTCCATGCGGGTCTCACTAAGAACACTTAAGGAGGTGTTTTTGGTGGGGCCAATATTAACAGTCCCACTTAAAACTAGAACCAAGTGAAAACAAACATAAACTAGAACCAAGTGAAAACAAACATGGGATAAAAATTTGTCTAGTCCAATCCCTTTTGTGATAAAATATGAAAACCATGAATTATCGTGGATTTGTTCTATTTACAAATATCTCTCTATTTCAAGTCAATCATGTCTAATTTGGTGCAATCTTTCACACTATATATATATATTGATTGGAATATTTATGAAGTATGTATTATTCATGGAACATGAGAACTTCAATGTTGGGGTATCCGAAGGATAGATGTATCACACGGGGACATAGGGCAGTGAGGCCAATACGAGTCACGTGGTTGGTTGCATGCTATGAAGGATAACCGAGATATGAAGGGATGATGTGATATGATCTAGACTGGTATATCTTTTCATGATATTTTCTAGAGTGTGTAAAAAGGCATTGCTTGACTAGCATATTACATAATCTACTCACTGAGCAGTGGTTGCTCACCCCTCACCCTGTTTAATTTTTCAGATGAATTAGTGGGCGAGACAAGGACTAAACCAGTTGAGGCTGAAATAGATGAGAGTGATAGAGCTTTATTTTTTTATTGTAAAGTTGTAAGATTTTGGATCTATTTTTATAGGAGAAGTTTATTTTAAACCCTGTTTCGGTTTCTATTTATTTTATTTTTACTTTTTATTTTCTCACTCATCAAGCGCGGGGTTTCCACCTACCCCCGGGTTAGGGGCGTGACAAAGATAGACGCAACCCATGTTATGTAAAAGATTGTGAATTTGTGCCTTAAGTCTTGATAAAGAAAACAACAATACTGGCTAGTCACTAAGTTTTTGTTAAATTTTGGGCGAATTTAGAAGTGCCCTTGAACCTAGCACCTTCTTCTGATTCGCCCCCTTAACTTTCAATTTGATAAAAAGCCCTTCTAATCCCTTAAAACATGTCAATTTTTCCCATACCGTCAAATCTGTCAAATTTTTGGTCAAATTAAGATTAGTTTCATCCATTAAAGTGGAAAAAATTAATAGAAAATATGATAAATTTAGTGCTTGGGATAAATTTGCATGTTTTAGATGGTTAGAAGGGAGGGGGGTTGAGAACCAAAGGACTTTGCTAAAGCTTTTTAGTCAAATATAAGTCTTCAAATTATGTGACTAATAGTTTTATCATCCTTTAGTTGCTATAAATAAATGGGGAACAAACGAAAAGACAACTTTAGCATAATTGGTTTTCTTCATGTAAACATATAAAAGTATATACAAATTGCTTACATGATAACAATATGCACTCTCATACAACATTTAAATCTTACCCATTTCTTGTAAGTTATAGTCCATCCTTATTAGAATCATCCACCATTTGAACAGATGCGACTTCATTTTAACTAGTTCCACATCTTCTTCCCTGCATAATTTGTTGACCTCTTCTAGGGTTTTGTAAGTATAAAACCAAGCACATAACTTATAGTATAAGAGGTTAAAAGCTTGAATTCCACAAGCAAGCCAGTAGTAATATACTAATCTTCCTCTAGTGAGGTTCCTATTAGGTAGCCAGGGCGGCCCTGACTAGGGGCAATTAGTGCGACTGCCTTAGGCCCATTATTGGCGTGGTGGTGGAGATTAGATATAAATTGGGTGTCCCATCTTCCTATGGAGGCATAAACAAACCCACGGTGGATTTGAAGAACTTGGGGCTTGGAGGAGAAAGAACAAAGACAAGGCTCCCTTTTTGCTGAATGAAATAGATGAGGCGTGGAAATGGGTTTCTTTTATTAAATAAATTTTATTTTGTTGAAATAAATAGTGTTAAGTTTCTGATAAGTCATGGAACACGTGTCAAAAATATATAGAAAAAACAGAGAGGCACATGGGATTTTGTAACAGAAAAATTGGACTCACAAAATTGGTCCTTGTAGAAATCAATTAAAGATAATTTTTCATGATTTGATATCAAATGGAAAGGAAAATATGATTTTTGTTTGTTTGTTTGTGTATATATATAGGGGCTTAATATTTACTTTTGCCCTGGGCCTCGAAAAATTCAGGACCGGCACTGCAGTTAGCCAGTCACTTGTTGTTCCTGAATACTTGTGAATGAGCGTTACCATCAACATACCTAAATAATTTCCAATCGACATTATTATACAAAGGAGTGCTGTTGCAGTGCTTCTTATTTCAACCCAATAATATTGAAAAACACACAAGTTCCTTCTCGTCATCTCTTTTGTTCACCACCGCCACCTCCATGTCAACCCAAATCATGTCGTCCATCTCCAGTACCACAATCATTCACTATTTTGTGCATCTCATTGTGGTTCCCTGCTGTAGTACTTTTCTTATCTAATTTCCATTTGATTCTCAGAGTTGTGGCCAAATCTAAAGAAAAAGTTGTTATATTGATTTAAAAAACTCAATTATTCAAAGCCAAAATTCTCTCTCAAGCTTGGCTAATATTGCATCCATTCAAGATATTCACCACGAGCGACAAACAATAACCCAACAAGTGCTAGTTTGCATGTGGATTTTGGTGTGTGGTCTTTAATATCGCTGACCCATATGAAATTTCCAAGCTTTCCCTTGTGGGTTTTTTCTGATTGATCAATTCTTGGTCTTTGCAGTGCTTGAGTGATGTTTCCTTGGGCCAAATCTTTAGTATGGAAGCACTTTCTCTATGCGGGTTTGAGGGTTTCTTGAAGCAAGTGGACACGATGAGGTGGCGGCAGTGTAAAAGCTTCAAATTTTTTAAAAAAGAAAATAACACTAGAAAAGTATAAAAATAGTACTTTCATCCAAGTTTCAATTGTACACGACAATTTTTCTTTTGAAAACATTGCATCATTTATTTTTCAATAAGTTTAGGCACTTTTGTTAATATTTGATATAAAAGAGATTATCATTTTTTTTTATAAAGAATAAAATTATAATGTATAGAGACTACAATTATCTTTTAAAAAAAATTTCAAAGGGAACAAGCCCAAACCCCCCACTTTGAAAAAGAAAAGAAAAGAAAAGAAAAAACAGAACCTCCCTATCTTCTTCTTCACAATTTCACTCTCTGCAACATCCACCCCAATCCTCTCTCTCGGGACTTTCTCAACTTTTATAAATAAAAAAATACTACATATCTATCAATATTCAATATGCTCAATCAATCCACATTATCAATCAATTATAAGCTCAATCAATCCACATTATCATATTCATAAATTTAATTCCATAAAAAAAAAAATCAATATCAACAATATATATTATCATTATAAATTTTTAAATATCAATTTTGTTCACTTGTAGTTGAAAAATATGGCGGCGGATGGTGGCATAAGGTGGTGGTGGTGGTCAGCTCCGGCAAAGAGGTGTGGTGGAGGTTGTAGGGTGGGGGTTGTGAGGTTTGGAGCTCTTAGAGTTTGAAAGAGTGAGATGGAATTGGGAATGAAAAAGGGTTTGGAGGTGCTGTGCTGAAATCGGGTAATTAAGGAGTCCAGTTTTCCTGTTACCCTTTTTCCTGTGCCTCCCTGTTACCTTTCTAATCTATTGACACATGTCTATACACTTCACTTCTAACATAACTATGTTAACTCAACAAAGCTAATTATTAAATAAAAAACAAAAACAACAGCCACTACAACCCCATCAACCCACGCAACCTCAGTCGACTCCACCCATCCAATGGTCAGCCATTATCTCAATATCTCTTTTCTCTTTTCTCTCTCTTTCTTTTCCTACTTTGCCATTTTCTTCCCCAAACTCAAAACCCTAACAACATAGTCAATCTCATCTGTTAAAACCTCAAACAAGAATGACATTAAAGGGCTTCAAAATTGTAGGATGTTTTGTGCAATCAACCGTAGTGTGTTGTGGCCTCAACATCCCTTCACCTTTGTTGCAGCTAAGCCTATGAAATTATGAGAGAGATCTTGAGATCCATATCTAGATCTACTAGATCTCACATTTGATGCTGCCATGTTATTTTTCCCTCCTTTTTTCTGGTGGTGTTGGGTTAAAGACAGATAAGAGAAATGACATGGAGAAAGGATTATGGGTTTTAGTCATGGAGAAAAAGAGATCAAATTTATGAGTTTGGTGTTGTTTGATAAAGGGGGAGGACAGAGAAGAGAAGAGGGGCTGCTTCCGGTAGCGGCTGGGAGACGTGTTGTCGCCGGCGAGGTAGGCTGGCTCACCTGGTTGGATGGGTGGGTTGACTGTCCTGGTTGGCCGGTCGGCCGTGGGTGGGTGTGGTTATGGTAGTGGCTGTTGTTTTTTTTCTTTCTCTTTTTAATAATTAGCTTTGATTTTGTTTTATTTTTATTAAAAGAGTTAACACTGTTATGTTAAAAGTTAAGTATTAAGGACATGTGTTAATAGATTAGAAAGGTAACAGGGAGGCACATGAAAAAGGGTAACAGGAAACCAGACTCGTAATTAAGGGATGGGATTTTTTTTGTTTTTTAGTTTTTTTTTTTAAAAACCTGGCCCAAAACGATGCCGTTTTGAGGCCAGGTCAATTATAAAAAAATTGATTGAGCCTTGGACCAAATGACGTCGTTTGGCCAGGCTCGTTTTTAAAAAAAAAAAGACGCATAGCGCTTACGTAGCAGCGCAGCAAGGCAAATAGGCAGCAAGCTGGTGTTTGTGCCTAAATAAATCTCACCCAGGGAAGCTGACCGAAGGAGACTAACCGAAGGAACTTCCTCTCGGCCCTAGCACCTACCCTCGGCCGAAAGTTACGAGTCATTGTTCGTTCTCTTTTTGGAAACAAAAGTACATTGGCACGACAAGGTCATCACGGCCTGGGTAATACTAGCCGAGGACAAGCTCCTTCGATACACGGCCAAAATAGGAAAAGCTAAGCGACGTCGCCGCGTGGCGTCATGGTCCCACGCTTCATTTAATGAAGTAATGCCTCTGATCATAGTAGAGAGCCCATGATCCATGTAGGAGCATTTAATGAGCCAAGAAAGAGGGGACGTGATTGAAGTCAGATATGGCGAGTAAAATCAGGGATTAGGTGCGAAAATCCCATGATTTTGTAAGGCTAAGCCACCAACCATCAGACTAGAGCATTAAATGCTCCTCCAAGGCCCGAGATGCAGAGCCCACCACCAGGGCGGCGGCCAGGATTTATGGGTGTCACACCACCATGCTTCACGTTCCCAAATGCCGACTCGACTGCCCACTAGCTCTGATCAATCGCACCATGCAGATTTTCAGCTTCATTGTCTCCTCAAGACCTTCCCTATAAATAACAAGCTCCAACTACATTTAAAGGGTTCAACACCAAACACAAGCCTCCCATGGAGCAGATTATATTTTTCTGTCATTTACTTATTGTCATTTATCTTCTTGTAATGCATTTTCAATATTTTTACTTGCTTTCTTAGGAGTAGTGGCAGTTTGTAGGAAAATTCATTCATCAATATATCATACGACCCTTGATTTTCAAGGCGCCGGAGCACCGCCTAAAAACCACCATCAGCGTCACCATTAACGACCTTGTAGCTCAGGCCGTGAACCTGACGGTCGAGATCAGTTCCTCTCTCGGCCACAATTGCTCTGATTAGAAGTCAGACTTAAACAGGCGTGCAACTCATCTATTCACCCAGCCGCATCATTCCCAAATGCATGGTAAACCGTGCTGGCACGCCCGCGCACAAACCATATGGCACCAGAAGAAGGACGACCTGTGTTGATGCAGATCCTCTCGGCCAAGAACACCAGGCCGTGAGATTCGTGAACGCCAACAGCTGGGACTTTTGTCGAGCACTTGGTGTGCATACAAGAGGTCGCTCCACTGTTGTCCAAGGGGTCGTTCATGGAGTCCACAACTAAATTTCCAGCATTCCAAGGGGTCGTGCGACCCCTCTTGTCCCAACGTGCGTCCGCCTCTAGCGACTGCCTTAGGCCCATTATTGGCGTGGTGGTGGAGATTAGATATAAATTGGGTGTCCCATCTTCCTATGGAGGCATAAACAAACCCACGGTGGATTTGAAGAACTTGGGGCTTGGAGGAGAAAGAACAAAGACAAGGCTCCCTTTTTGCTGAATGAAATAGATGAGGCGTGGAAATGGGTTTCTTTTATTAAATAAATTTTATTTTGTTGAAATGAATAGTGTTAAGTTTCTGATAAGTCATGGAACACGTGTCAAAAATATATAGAAGAAACAGAGAGGCACATGGGATTTTGTAACAGAAAAATTGGACTCACAAAATTGGTCCTTGTAGAAATCAATTAAAGATAATTTTTCATGATTTGATATCAAATGGAAAGGAAAATATGATTTTTGTTTGTTTGTTTGTGTATATATATAGGGGCTTAATATTTACTTTTGCCCTGGGCCTCGAAAAATTCAGGACCGGCACTGCAGTTAGCCAGTCACTTGTTGTTCCTGAATACTTGTGAATGAGCGTTACCATCAACATACCTAAATAATTTCCAATCGACATTACTATACAAAGGAGTGCTGTTGCAGTGCTTCTAATGCTTTCTGGAGACTGATCATAAAGAAACTCCAAGTGTCCAACGTGCATGAAAGTCTCAGCTAAACCGTGGAGGCAAAAGTGAGGAACTAACCAAAAAACTGTTACTGGAATAAGGGCTTTTGGATCATCCAATAACTTATTATTGGCAGCAACTGATTTCCTTATTATTTCAACAAATGATGCAACAATGGTGCCTATGATGTTGATTATAAGTCCAATCCCCATTCTTTGAAGTCAGGTGATGCCAGCTGGGTTGCCAGTGAGGCGACGAGCAAAAGGAACAAATAAACGTTCATAGAAAACAAGTCCAGCAAGCATAGTTAGGATACCGAAGATTGAAAAACTAGCTGGTTCATTATAGGAGGAAAGACGTTGTTTAGAGGTAAAGATCGTTAATTATAGGAGGAAAGACGACGATTTTTAATAAAATCGCCGTGGATTAGGTTAAGACGACAATTGTTTTATAAAAACTGTCGTTAATTATCTATAAAGCCAACGGTTGGTTTATAAAAACCGTCGTTAATCATCTGTAAAGACCATGATTTATTATGAAAACCGTCGTCTAATAAGTTCCCAAACTGCTACATGTTAGTTCTTTTTGATTTCATATGATGCTATACAACGATTTTAACTAGAAAACCAACCATAATACTTTATTAATGAATATATACACTCAAAAATAGTTTCTTTCAATAGTTATTACATAGTAAACCAATCTTTATTCTACAACAAACATAATTCCTACCAATTAAATATAAATATTCAATTGATACATATGGTAATTAAGTAGTACAATCTTTTCCTAA
>NW_018922637.1:3731-16690 GCF_002207925.1 Prunus avium
TCGTCCTCGGCAAAGACCCTCTCTTCGACCATCCCAAGAATCCCCCCGCATTCTTCATCAGACAATCCTAACGTGGGTTCGTCTTCGGCCTCATTCCTAAGGAAAGGATCACCGA
Organism: Prunus avium; assembly: GCF_002207925.1. The sequence goes on from NW_018922637.1 coordinate 3,847, forward strand.
AGCCGTCGATTACAGGCTCCGCGGGCTCCTGGACGTCGTTCGTGGAAGCTTTGATCATAGAGAGGCTCGGGACCTTGGACTTTCCTTCAAGGACCCGTCTAGCCCTAGTCAACGCCTCTCTGGTCGTGAGGTATTCATCTAATAGGCCGATCCAGACTTTCTCCTCGACTGTCAAACCAAAGATGGCGTCGGCCGGGGTTACGGTAAAGTACTGTCGAAGGTAATCCAAATCATCCTTGTTGAAAGGGGCCTTGGCCTCCAACCTTTTCAAGTCAGGCTGGTAGGCCACCATCCCTTTCGCCCTAGCCTCACGGTTTGCTTGGTATACAGCTTTAATTGCCGAGTCGGAGACTTTGGTAATGAGGAGCCCTTCTACCTTAGCGTTCTTAAGGGCCAACTCTACGATTTCCTGGTTCTCAGGAACCATGCCATCAGTGGCGGATGCAGGAATTTCCAGTCATGGGGTCATAGTGTAAACTACCCAATAATTTTTTAAGATGAAAAAAATATTGAGATGGTGATGGAGGTCTTGGGGAGATTGGGGTTAGGGTTGTTGTTGAGGAGAAATGGGATTTTGGAGGTCTATTTTAGGGTTTGTGCTGTTAAGAAGCTGCCCACCGAAGCTTCTTCTTCTTCATGGGGTCATTTCCATGGCTGCCAAGGGTAAAAACCAGTCCCTACCACTAAAATCCAGATCTACCATGGGGTCGTCTGACCTCATTGACCCCATGGTGGATCCACCACTGCATGCCATATAGGTAAAACTCCATGAGGAAAGACAAACCGTTGGTAAAAAATGGGGGGTCCCTTCCGCGTTAAACATCAACGATACCCTCGTCAGACTCCTGTAGGGTCGCAGCCTTCTTTTTTTTTGGGAGCGGCCATTGCTTTACGGGAGTCTAAGTCTTTCCGAGGATGCCACGCCCTCGGGTCCTTAGTGGCAACCTCTCTAGTCATGGAGGTGTCAGTTGGAAAATGTGGTCGTACGTCTGCAGCCGTCATTTTCTTCTTGCTTTTAGAGCCTTTGACCTGAGCCGACTACGCCTTGACCTGCTGAGCTTGCCTCTGCGCCCTTCTTAGCTGGGTTTTTGTCAATGGCTCGGCCCTGCCCCCAGGGCGGGCGCGGTACCAGCGATCATCTTGCACTGCCGGAGGTTTGAAAGTTTTGGCCTGCCTTGGGACGGTCTCCTCTTCTTGCCTTAATGAGACACTGGGAGTCCATGCCTCCAACCGATCAAACACTGCCCTATTAACCTGTCGGTGACCAGACTGGTCGACAGACTTATTCACGGTTGATCGAGAAGGCTCAACGGCTTTCCTCTTATTCTCCTGTGGCCTTGGTTGGCCGATCTTATTCTTGCACCGGTCGCAGATTACCAGTTCTAGTTCGGGCAACAATCCCTTTCCTTTTGCCGGCTTCGGCGTTGACACCAATACTCTTACCGCAGTCTTACTAGGCTGCTAAACTTCCCTATATTCGGCTGGAAAATGGGCGTTGACCATGTTGATGATGGGTGGATGGAATGGCTCGGTGTCCACCTTCATGGCAGTCTTCTCTAGGAACTGGAGTTTCTTCTCGTCTATCAGTTTCTGAATAACGTCCCGTAGGACAATACGGTTGTTGGTGTTGTGAGACCACGAGCTGTGGTATTTACAAAAAGTCTTGCCTTTGAGCTCCTCGGCTTTTGGAATCTTATGACCGAAAGACAATTTGACCTTCCTCTCGGCCAATAATAGATCGAAAATAGCCTCAGCCCTTGTTAAATCAAAGATGTAGGCCTTCGTTTCCCGGGCCGCAAACTTGGCGTCGGGGATCTTTGTTCGGTTGTTGTCGGCCTTGATAAGTTCTTTGCAGATAAATGGTTTGTCTATGCTGACTTTGATCGAGCTTACCTCAACTTCAGCGTTCTCGGCCTCAGCAGGGCTGTCTGCCTCGGCGTAACCGACGATGGGATTCTTGTAATAAGTCCCTTTTGAAGGGAGGCGTACCTATCCACTTTGTTGGTTATGTCGAGCAAATCCCAGAATTCGATCCCCTGGAACTTCTTCCGGTACTCAAATTCTACCCCTTCTTCGACCATTTTGATGAACTCCCTCTCTGGTAGATTAGTCCGGCACCAATTCCTATATGTCTTAAACCGCTGCAGGTAATCGCGGGGCGTCTCGTCTGATGCCTGGCTCATCCTTGCCAGCTCGACGACGGTTATCTCTCGATTGGTCTGGTAGAAGTGTTCATGGAATATCCTCTCCATGTGAGATCAGTCCCTTACCGAATTCGGTAAAAGGTTTATGAACCATGAGAACGCTGCACCGGTCAGGGAGTGAACAAAGAATCGGAGCTTCTGGGTGTCCGAGTCCGCCTCCCTACACTGGGCCGTGAAATGGCCTACGTGTTCGATAGAGGAGGTGTGCCCATCCCCAGAAAATAGCATGAATTCTGGCAACCGATAGTTCCTCGAAAGAGGGGTAGGGTCAATCTCTGGTGGGTAAGGCTTGGTATACCTTGGTGCCTCCAATCGTCTTTGAGTCAGACCGTCCTCGATCATTCGCCGAACATCTTCGACCTGAAGCCCCTGAGGGGGTGGTTCCAGCTGGGCTGTAAACGGCTGCTGGACCTGTTGCACATCGTTTTGTGGTCTCATCTGTTGGGCTATTTGAGCGAGGGGTTCGGCCATGGTAACTGAGCCGAATTGCACCTGGTAAGCATTGTGGGCTTGGCCGGGGTACACTCGGTCCGTCTGCCGTACAGGTGTGGCCGTCTGACTCTGCCGGACTGGGCCACTCTGAAATTGAGAACCCAAATGCGTCTGGGTCGCCATTGGGACGATCGGACCGCTCTGAAACTGGGATCCAAACGGAAAGATCAGCGCCTGTAACGGTTGCTTGACGGTCAAACTATTCTGACCGTATTGTTGTGATGGCATCGCGGCCGCATTGCTTGGGTTGGCCTACGTTTGTACAGCCAGAGTATGGAGAGGGCCGAGTTGTTAGGCAATGGAATACGTAGGGCTATTCTGCCCTAATAGTACAGCTGTCTGGAGTTGGCCGTGCGGCGTCTCCGCTGAATAGGTCGGGCCGGGATTTGCCCATGTTTGCTGGGACTGCCCCCAGCTATTCATCGGTGGCTGGGAATACTGACCACCGCTTGTCGCCAGTGCGCGGCTAGCAGCACCGAGGCTGCTCCCTTCACCATAGGGCTCAACCCTCTCGCAGTCTTGGCCTCTTTGTCCGACTCTGGGGGCGTCAAAGGTGAGGTAATCGGCATTCTCTCTTGAAAGAACATTCGCAAGTTTGTCGAGATTTTATCCATCGCGGCCATAAAGGATGTTTCTATCATGTAGGCCTGCCTAGTCATCAGATCTTCCATCTAAGATCGCTCTTGTACGGATTCGGCCACACGGGCCGTCGTCATTGGAACGCTGGCCGAGATGCTAACCGCTTGCTCGGACTCGGCGGCCATTATTAGTGAGGTTGACTCGACGGTCTCGGAAGTCATTTTGATTCTCTTGTTCTTGAGCTTCGCTTGTGACCTAGTTTCCACCATAAGGTTTTGACAATGGTCCCACTGGGCGTGCCAAAGATGTTGATCTCCGCAAATCTCACCGCCTGGTGCTCTAGGCCAAAGGGATCCAAGTCAACACGGGTCGTCCTTCTTTAGTGCGGTGCGTTTGTCCGCGGGCGTGCCAGCACAGTCTACCGTGCATTCGAGGGTGATGCGAGTGGATGGATGTATGAGTTGCGCGCCTGTCTAAGTTTGACTTCCAATTAAAATGACTATGACCGAGAGAAGAACTAGTCTCGGTCATCAGGTTCACGGCCTGAGCTACAAGGCCGTTAATGGTGGTGTTAATGGTGGATTCTTTAGGCGGTGCTCCGGCGCGTTGCCGGATAGCAATGGTCGTATGATATGTGGGATGAACAGAAAAGTAACAAAGATGGTGCTCCAGCGCCTTGATAATCAAAGGTCGTATGATATATTGATGAATGGATTTCTCTACAAGCTGTCACTACTCCTAAGAAAGCAAGTAAAGGTATTGAAAGTGCATTACAGGAAGATATAATCTGCTCCATTGGAGGCTTGTGTTTGGTGTTGAACCCTTCAAACATAGTTGGAGCCTGGTATTTATAGGAGAGGTCCTGAGAGGAAAGTAAGGCTGAAAATCTGCATGATGAGGTTGATCAAGGATAGTGGGTAGTCGAGACAACATTTGGGAACGTGAAGTATGGTGGTGTGACCCCCATAAATCCCGACCGCCGCCCTGAACATGGGTTCTGCCTCTTGGGCCTTGGCAGAGCATTTAATGCTCTGGTCTGATGGTTGGTGACCTAATCTTTAAAGTCAAAAGATTTCGAGCCTAATCATCTTGATTTTACTCACCATATACTGACTATACTGACTCCAATCGCTTCCTTTCTTCCCTTACCTCATTAAATGAAGCGTGGGACCCCAATGACACGTGGCAAAGCCTCCTGACTTTTCTACTTTGGCCATATGTTTAGGGGGTTTATTAACTTCTTTGTTCTAGGGCACCATGGCTGTGATGACTTCGCCTTCAGATCTCTCTCACCCTACAAGGAAAAGCAGATGACAGGTTTCTGGGCCAGCGCCTCTGGCTGAGAGATTGTTCCTTTGGTCGGCCTTACAGGCCGAGATTTTCAGGCACAAACACAACCGGTACGCCTCGATAACTCAATCGACGCCATTATTACTTCGTTCAGCACGTGTGCCTCGACACGTGGCACCAGTAATGGGTGGTAGCAACCTGTACTCTATGCACAGAAGACTAAGCATTATTTGGCACTCTCGATCCCGCTTCCCAATGTGCATGCCAAGCACAGAAGCCTAAGCGTCATATAATCCATCATAATGTTCAGAAGATTCGGAAAATTACCGTCTAGCACTGGACATTTATGGCACCAAGAGAACAAGTCGGTATGCCCTACTGTTCGGAAGAACACTCCCATCGAACGGCACACATATTTTTGTGACCCTTGGAAAGCCAGGAGCATGACTCAAAGGAAAACACTAATGTTGCCAATGAAGCGTCTAGATTTCCTGCCCCAAAGGGGGTCACTGAACGGAACGCCGTGAATGATGACGACATCTCATACCGAGCAAAACCACATAGCAAGCCTTCGACAAGTTAGGGTACCGAAGATGAGAACAAGTCCCCAACTAAGAAGGTTTTCTCAGATGGGAACTTAGGGGACTCTTGTTTACACCCAATTAGATCGACCAATACGGAGGTCACATGTGGACTGAAAATTGCCATTGGTAGAGCAACATTCGACAACCCTCACTGCCGAACGCACACCAAACCCCTTATTGGGAAATTACCTGCTGGGACACGTGGAGCCACCACAAGAAATGTCCACAGTCCCATATCAAAGTTTTACCCAACTTTCACACCTCCCAAGACTTATAAAAGTGGGCACAAGTCCCAAAAAGGAGGTATGTGAGACTTTCGGCAATTCAGCCATTACTCTGTCCATATTACTATACACTCCGTACTTATTCTTACTTAAGCATCGGAGAGCCTTCAGCTGGTACCACACCGGTGCCCAAGGGTTTACCGAGCATTTTCTGTCTTGCAGATCAACAACTGTACCAAGGCCCAGAAGGTAACGGAGGCCAAGACATCACTAAGTTGGGCCCAAAAATGCCGAACCATTTTTGAGCATCAACACTATCATATTGCAAGTCTCAACCAAAAAAAAACAATCATATTTCAAATCATGTAAAACACAACCAACTAGCATCTAGGGGACTGAGCTGACCAACCACACACACACGAGTATAGTGAACACGATGCATGTGCAGATTGGGAGAATATGCTGACTGAGCTAACTGCTCATACGAGGGTAGCCAACCCTTAGGGCTATGGATACTCACACATGGCCCAATACGTCTATGTGAGCAGATTGAGTTCCAAAGACCTTACTAATATTTGTTGTCACCAATGTCAAATCAAGGACATTCGATCTAAAACCACAATACAAAAGTGTGATATGAACTCATTTTATTCCTTGAAGCCCTACATTCTATAACTAAATTGAATTCTTAATGCCGAAAGTGAAGATTTAATCATTTAAAGCATATGTGTAACACTAATCAATAAATTTAAGAAATGAAGTGGAGGTGAGGAATGCTTTAAACGAGATCTACTGCAAAACATAATTAATTGTAAATCACATTCAAGGCGTCCATCTCAAACCTTTGATTTCATTTATTCCAAAGCTATTTTCAATATCGCAGCAAGTACATATATAATTAAGTCAGAGATTAGTTATTCTTCTATAGAAGGAAAAGCAGCTGGAGAGATATACTATGAGAATTCAATACATTGATTCCAAATTTGAGCACTCTTGTTCAAAGCCTCAGACTTGTTTAATTTGGCAAGAGGTCTAGAAATAGCACTGTTCACTAATGCTATGTGGCATGATTCACCTATGGACACAAGTTGAAAGCAACAACTATCACTGACATACCATTCCTTAATTAAAGTATCGACAATTTGTTTCCCACAACCGAAATGAAGTCTTCCCTTGCATTCCTCTATAAACTTAATATTAGATGGCAAGGGTGTTCGGGTTGCAAATCCTGGCCATACCATCGCTGTTGCAATCACAAAAATCAAGATTGCAGCAAATGTTTGATTGAAATTGGGCATATTTTATGTTTTTTTTTATAAAATTTCTTTTGTTGCAAAAGAAGCTACAAAATGGTAAAAACTCTATAAGAAGTTTGTCTTTTTATAAGCATAGTGTTATTAATGATGTGAAAACAATTTACACCATAACTCCAAACTGAACGGTGACTTAACTCAATTTCATTGTTTTTATGTTTTAATGGTGGTTTGTGTGTTGAATTAGTTTCTTAATTAGCAATTTCTTTTAATTGTTGGTGAGTCTGTTTTAGGTTGACCTTTTTTAACGTGTTAATTTTGTTGCATTTTTGGACTTGATGATTTGGGTATCTAATTGTGGTCTTAGTTGTATTGTTGAAAGTTATCAAATCAAATTTTTATTTGATAAAAGAAGGGTAAAAACAATTCCACTTTCATATTTCGTCTATTTCACAAGAGGAAAAAAAACGTTTTGGGTAAAATATTGGGTCGGAGGTCCACAGACATTGACAAGAATTCACAACGTCTAGTTAACCGGCACCTTCTACGGTGCACCAGGTGCATGGATGCGCCTTTTGTCTGTAATGGAGCATGTGCAATGCACATGCTATTTGATTTATAAACAAATTAAAACATAACCTGCTATACCAGGTAAAAGGTTAAGGCTTATTTCTCTAGTCTTTAGGAATTCTCACGACAGCAATTCTGAAAGCACCCTGAAAAATACCTAAAAGAAAAACTCTCCCTCCGAAAGCTCAGCCACCGTCCCCTTTGGGGGTTTGCCATTTTCATTTTTCCAACCCGTTCCGTTTCCCCTCCCTTTCCTTCCTCACAACCTTCCTCTCTATCGTCTCTCTCTCTCTCCCGTTGCAGTTTTCTTTTATTTTTTTCATGCACTTTTCTCTTGCTTTGTTCTAGTTTGGTTTTGGCCCAGATCTCTCCTTACCCTCTTTTCTACTACAACTATGGCTGATCTTGGTGGGTTCGTGGTTTTCTGGTTGTTCCATCGACGGTCTGCGAGGTGGTGGGCTCTGTTTTTGGTGCTTCTATTTAGATCTACTCAGGTCCATTCGTTCCCGGGGACTGCCCATCGGCCTATTCGTTTTGGGTGATCTCTGCTCTTCCTGGAGTTGACGAGCTTGCTGTGTGGATTTGTGTCTTCGTAGTTTTCTTGTTGTTTTTTGCTGCTTCAACTCGTTTGAGTGTGTTGACAAAAGTGAGGTTAGTTAGGAGGATTCTGCAAAAAAGCACCAAAAAAGATGTGATGAGAATTCAGAAGCTATGATGAGAATCCCCTTTAATCTTGACATGAAGCTGTGGTGAGAATCCTCCTAACTAACCTCACCTTTTTTTAAAGTTAATTATGTTTATGGATAAAACTTAACCTCATCTAAGTTTTGTACAAAATTTGAATTTAATTTGTTTGGGTGGGTAACTTTATTCTAAATTGTAAAATTTGCATGAAAGTTAGTAGCATTGCAATTTGACATGAGAATTTCGTTGGATGTGTAGAAGTTGATTTATTGGAGCACGGGAATACAATTGCATAGGGGTCATGCAATTACTAGTTTATGTTTGTCAATTGGCATATGTGTTGGCATATTACTTTCCAATTGAGTTTGTTTGATATAACTGGCGAGAATGTAATGTCATATATGGTTCAATAAAAATCAGTTTGATAAATGGAATATGAGTTGACATGTTATTTTTTGAGTTTATTTGATATGACTGAGTAAAGTTCAATTATATAGGGTTCATGCAATTTGTTTCTATGATTTGGCAATTGTATATGAGTTGACATATGTTATGTGGTGAAGATTCCTCCATTCATTGGCAGCTTTTTACTTAAGGTTTAAAGCACTTGGTTTAAAATTTTGCATTTTATCTCTTGATAACCCCAATTTTTTTTGTAAAATTAGTATTGCGTAATATGACATGTGGTTTGCTAACCCCTAACCTCACCACTTTAAGTTAAATTTTGAAAACGTAATATGAATTTAATTGCTGTGGGTGGGTAACCTTGTCAAAAATTGTAAAATTGTCATTACAATCAGTAGGCTGAGAACAACCATTATAAGTGCTTCGTTATGCCTCAAAATTATATTGGACATGTAGAAGGTGATATATTATAGCACGAAAATGCAATTGCCTAGGGGTAATGCAATTTCATATCACCTGGTTGGTAATTGACATACATGTTAAATTTCGATTGAGTTTATTTGATAAAACAACTTTTTGTTTTGTGTAATATTTTGTATTTTTGGATCTTCGAACTATGGAATGAGTTGAAATTTTTTTAAAATAATGGTTGGTAACCTAATATGCATTTAATTTCGTTCACATATTATTAAAAATTGTAAAATTTCCATAAAAGTGGATGAGAACAAGCATTGAAATAGTTGTGGATGCCTGAGAATTACGTTCAATGCGTAAAGTGAGACATATTGAAGCACAAACATGCAATGCCTAAGGGTCCTGCAATTTCACATCTCCTTTGGCAATTGCATATAAGTTGAAATGTCATTTTCACATTGAGTTTGTCTGATAGTCTGACAATTTTTGCATATGAGTTGACGTGTTATTATTTTTTATTGAGTATATTTGATATGATAAAACGGTTTTTTGTTTAATGCAGGCTCATCATTAATTGGAATTATAAAATGTTGAGAAAGAACAGTGAAGTGCATAATAAAGGCAAAAATCCAAAAACAACAAAAGATGAGTCAAAGACGGTGATTAGCCGCAAGACTGGTTATTTTAACTATCTGTAGGTGTTAAACGTCTCTTCCAGCATGTGAAGTACTTTTTATAGGATTAACTAAATGTGAATGTTTTAAATAGGAAAATAAAGGGCGATAAAATGAAGCAATAAAAAATAGTGGAGAAGGTGGATACTAAAGTGATAAATTGGCAACAATACATTTAAATAGAGACATTACAGCTCACAACTTATAATGAATTGACTGAATTTTATTATTTTCTTCCTCATACCAAGAAGGAAATCACTGATATGTGGCAACAGTTTACCTGATTCACGTCATAATAAGAAACGCAAGAACAATTGTCGACTTACTGTAAGTGGAGAAGCTTTTGTTCAATGCAAGTATACGTATTTATTTTGCTCGATGTTACTTATGTCGACTATGTTATTGTTCATGCAACAGTTGTTGTACCTAGACTCCGTTTTTCATGATGACATCTTGTCGGTATTTGGGACGTGGTGGATGTTCTCCTCATTTTCTGTTGTGTCCCCATTGGATGCTAATGCTGTGATGCTATTGGTTTTGGTGCATACCTATATTTTTGGAAGGAGGGTCGCCATGGTATAACATGACAATTTTGTTGTTGTTGTAAAGTGGTTTTGAAAGGATTGTGACCATGATTTCCCATTAAATGAGACTTGTTGAGACTGATCTTTATATTCTATATCTTACGTTAACAACCTATAATGTTTTGAAGACAATTTGTTTTAGATAGCCCATTTTTGTTGGATTTTTGGTTATGTATTTAAAGTTATTTAATTTATGCTATTGTAAGTAAATGCAACTGTCGTGCCAGAATATACTGGTTACAGATGAAAAATTACAAATTACCTGGTCTTGTTATTTTGTAGTTATACATCATTTTGAACTTAGAGTTCTCTAATAGAAAGCAAATTTTGCGCATATTTCATTTGTACTCATATTGGAGACAACCCAAGTATTGTTTCTTTTTTTATAAAAATCTATTTTGAAATTATTAATAATACAAAATAATGGTCTATCGTCAATTATGGCGCTATGAGGTTTGGCATTAAGTTGCAAAAGTTGTAATCGCCTAAACTTAGAAACCAACTTGGATTGGCAATAACGATCCACAAAATACCATGACTTAAGAAATTTGTATTTGTTCTAGGTAACATGTAATTTCCAAACAGGGAGAAACTAATTGCATAAATAAATGCAATTGTAAACTAATAAATGCAATTATTCTATCTTCGTTTGGTAATTGCAAATTACTTATAAAATATCACTTGGAATAGGTAAACAAAAGGAGATAACATGGGAGGAGTTAAAGGGTGGATTGGCAACATAATGAGCAATTCCCAAACCGGGAAACATAAATTGCATTACGGTATGCAATTACCGTTGCCTGTTTGGCAATTGTATTACGGTATGCAATTACTATTGCCTGTTTGGCAATTGTATTACAGTATGCAATTATCATCGCCTGTTTGGCAATTCCACAGTATGTGAAACATGTTCAAATTTCTCCCAAGGCCTTGGTACTTGGTTGTATAAATGTGGTCCTTATTTTTGTAAACACAAGGGTTTACAATATTAAGGACCCTTTTTATAATGTTTTGGACTTCAATGTTCCATAAAACTTGTAAAGTATATTCTTAATCTTGTAAATACAAGGTCTACAAGTTCTACAACATTTTGGACGTTGAAGTACAAAAACTTGTAAAAGAGGTCCTTAATATTGTAAACATCCATGTTTACAAGTATAAGGACCCAATTTACCTTCCGAATGTTCCCCTTTACCCTAATTTGTACTACATGTCTTTATCTTTGTAAATTACTATATTACAAGATTAAGGATGCATTTTACAATCTTGTAGAACATACTTGTCCAAAACGGAGTAAAATAAGACCTTAATATAGTAAATGTTTGTGTTTACACGTATAAGGACCCAATTTACTTTTCTAATGTCCCTAGTTACCTTAATATTGTACTAGACGTCCTTCTCTTTATAAATTATGATATTACCATAATAAGGATGGGTTTTACAATCTCCTGGAACATTACTATCCAAAATAGAGTAATACGAGACCTTAATATTGTAAACATCCATGTTTACAAGTATAAGGACCCAATTTACCTTCCGAATGTTCCCCTTTACCCTAATATTGTACTACATGTCTTTATCTTTGTAAATTACGATATTACAAGATTAATGATGCATTTTACAATCATATGGAACATAACTGTCCAAAACCGAGTAAAACAAGACCTTAATATAGTAAACGTTTGTGTTTACACATATAAGGATTCAATTTACTTTCCTAATGTCCCTAGTTACCTTAATATTGTACTAGACGTCCTTCTCTTTGTAAATTACGATATTACTATAATAAGGATGGGTTTTACAATCTCCTGGAACATAAGTATCCAAAATAGAGTAATGCAAGACCTTAATATTGTAAACATTCATGTTTACAATACTAAGGACCCAATTTTCCTTCCGAATGTTCCCCTTTACCCTAATATTGTACTACATGTCTTTATCTTTGTAAATTACGATATTACAAGATTAATGATGCATTTTACAATCATATGGAACATAACTGTCCAAAACCGAGTAAAACAAGACCTTAATATAGTAAACGTTTGTGTTTACACGTATAAGGACTCAATTTACTTTCCTAATGTCCCTAGTTATCTTAATATTGTACTAGACGTCCTTCTCTTTGTAAATTACAATATTACTATAATAAGGATGGGTTTTACAATCTCCTGGAACATAAGTATCCAAAATAGAGTAATACGAGACCTTAATATTGTAAACATCCATGTTTACAATACTAAGGAGCCAATTTACCTTTCGAATGTTCCCATTTACCCTAATATTGTACTACATGTCTTTATCTTTGTAAATTACGATATTACAAGATTAAGGATGCATTTTACAATCTTCTGTCACATACCTGTCCTAAACAGAGTAATACGATACATTAATAATGTAATTATTTGTGTTTACACCTATAAGGACCCAATTTACTTTACTAATGTCCCTAGTTACCTTAATATTGTACTAGATGTCTTTATCCTTGTAAATTACGATATTACAAGTTTACGGATGGGTTTTACAATTCTATGGAACACAGCATGCACGTTTGCAATTTCAAACTTACGGATTGTCAATTGCATTATTCTTGTTCAATTGTCAACTCACTGTTTGTCTATTGTATTATTCTTTTTCAATTGCCCACTTACTGTTTGTTGATTGCATTATTTCCTTTTCCTCTTAGGTGAGCCAATCTATCAATCCCCTTTCCATCTTATGGTCACTTCCTTTCAAATTAACTCATTCAATCCATTCACAGAGACCAATAGACAATCATATTTGACATCATTATATAATAAGTTTGTAGCATGAAACAAGTTACATAACCTACCAGTTAACATCTACCACAAAATATCACGCAATCTCACTTATGTAATATATATATATT
>NW_018922637.1:17125-28956 GCF_002207925.1 Prunus avium
TTTCACATGGGTTTAGTAGTCCCTTCCTAAAGAGATGCTTTGGTGGGCCAGATATTAGCAATCTCATCTAAGACTAGAATTACATGAAACAAACATGGTACTAAATTTAGTCTAGGCCAAGCCAAGCCAACCGTGTGTAACAAACGACACTTACTCCTCTCACATTCCAAATTAATCTGGTGAGTCGGACATAATGTAAGGTAGTCATGAGCTTTATTTATATTTATATTTTTTTATATCATATTTAAAGCCACATTGTAATAACTTTATGACCTACCATAAATCGACTACCGTAGTAAATCTATATAAACAATACAAATTGATATTTAAAGAATTTTGTGCGAAAATATTTGTTTCAACCTAATTAATAGATTCAAATTATTCAAAGTTAAACGTGCAAGTGCACATTGTGAACAATAGCGCACATATTGAAAAATAGTAAAGGGTGCAACATTCATGTAGCTTATTGCTGCTTCTGCATCACCATCCAATACTACTTGTCGACGCTCGAAATCGATCCTGTTATATAGATCCTTACTGGTGAACCCCACTTTCATGTATCCACCTGCTTGGTCAACCATATAGTCGTATGTCCGATTGGTTTTAATAGAGGCTTTTCTCATAAACATAGATTGTGCTATGTTAGATTCCGTAACACACCTGTGTGAACGAAGAAAAGGCACCTCACGTGAGTTAGCAAGTCAGTGGCTGTGCTCCGTTACAAATTTAGTCACAATATAAGCATCCCGTTTAGGACAATACTTCACAGCAAATGTAGCGTGACAATTCTCTCTAGTCTCTTTCCTTGGTGTACGAACCATATTATCTCTATTCGTCCATTTCTTTGATCTACTCCCTTCTTTTGAGCACACCCATTGTCTTCCCATCACAACCCCACCCTCGCTACGTCTCAATCGACTTCTTCTTATGCTAAAACCAATTGCAAGAGCATAGTTGCAGTAAAATCTTTCTGCTTCCTCAAATTTTGCAAACTCTCTCTCCGCTAAATCAGCAATGCTCATATTTTGGAAGTTCAACCCATCATACTCAAACTGTCCGCTTTTCTCAGTAATTTCTTCTGTTCTACTGTCCAAAATCTGTAAAGATGGGGCATTTTCAGTTTCTTCAAGTGACTCAGCCTCTGCAAAATAACCTTCACTGTTAGGTACAGAGTTTTGGCCCTGAATTCCATTCGTTTTACTTGCTTCTGCATCCATTTCCTGAAAATAGGCAACATGTCTTCCATGGAATATTTAATATGAACATAAATGGATACACATCAATTGCATTTAGTAGAAATATAAACATACAATTAAATTATGAAGGATTAGTCCTTACTGAGAGATTCTACATTTCATACTTGTGCACATATAATGGCAATTGCGCGACAAGAATGCAAAGAGACTATTCTGTTTGTCAGTTGCAAGACTATAATGCAATTAGACGTAACTAGTTGTCAATTGCAAGACTATAATGCAATTAGACGTAACTAGTTGTCAATTGCAAGACTATAATGCAATTAGACGTAACTAGTTGTCAATTGCAAGACTATAATGCAATTAGACGTAACTAGTTGTCAATTGCAAGACTATAATGCAATTAGACGTAACTAGTTGTCAATTGCAAGACTATAATGCAATTAGACGTAACTAGTTGTCAATTGCAAGACTATAATGCAATTAGACGTAACTAGTTGTCAATTGCAAGACTATAATGCAATTAGACGTAACTAGTTGTCAATTGCAAGACTATAATGCAATTAGACGTAACTAGTTGTCAATTGCAAGACTATAATGCAATTAGACGTAACTAGTTGTCAATTGCAAGACTATAATGCAATTAGACGTAACTAGTTGTCAATTGCAAGACTATAATGCAATTAGACGTAACTAGTTGTCAATTGCAAGACTATAATGCAATTAGACGTAACTGTTTGTCAATTGCATTCACAAATCACATATGTTCTCAAAATGCAAGAGGCTACCAATAACATGGAAATATGGATACAATCATTGCAAAATAGGACTAACCAATTGGTAATTGGATTCAAAATGATATATTGAAGTACCTCTTACATTTCCATTACCAAAATGCAAGGCTACAAATATCATCCCATTTGCATTACAATTAATAAATTCTATCTAATGTTTTTTGAATGAGTCACAAACTTTTCAACATCAACAATATGCCCAACATTAAAGAAGAGAAAGATATTGACATTGATCATATTGTGTTTCTTGTCTGTGAAATAACTCAAATTACAATGGTTTTCTTTTTAGCAAATCAAAAACCCATTTACTTCTGCTTTGTTGCTTCCTGGGCTGCATTAATTTCTGCTTAGTTTTTCTGGTTTTCTTTTCATAACATAATTACTTGATTTCATAGAGGGAAAATCACCCATAGAAATAGCTGGTTTTCTTTGAGCAGATCAATATAGCAAAATATTATATTGCTGGTCTTTGGGAACTCAAGTGTGGACAAGGATAATAAAAATCATGTGGTAAATTTTCATTTTCATTTTTTATTTTTGTTAAACAAGAGAGATACCATCAAGAATTCAACATTTTAATATATGCTTATAATACAAAGATTTTTTTTTTTTTGGGGGTTCTTTTTTCGGGATTGAAAAGTTTGGTGTCCTCTTTGTGCATGCTTAAACTAATAAACTTAATCACTCAATGAGTTGTTGGGTTTGATTATTGAGAAAATGATAGAAAGCTGTAGGGAAAGCACAGAATCTTGCAACAGCCAATCCAACCGACCCCATTTCCATTCATATGGAAAATGCAAGCTGAGAAAAAGCTGGGAACTCAAGTATGGACAAGGATAATAAAGCTATTAATTTTACCTTTGCAATGGCCACTTAAATTCGTTTCAGCAACAGCAACTCGTTTCCACCGATTTTTTGTGAACCACGCAAAATGCCCAGCCACCGAGATTTAAGATCTTCTCAATTCATCTCCAGAATCAAGCGATTCACATGTAGGGGAAGAGAGGGAGAGATGAAAGAGAGAGTGCCGTTCTTGGAGAAGCCTCAGCAGCAGTTCACGATCTTCCCTTCTCCCTTTCTGTTTCTGTTTTTCTTTTCTTGTTTTCTTTTTCTTTTTCTGTTTAATTTTTATTTTATTCACTTTTACCTGCACCAACCCTTTTAACAGGTTACCAGCAGTCAATGGTGTGGATTTAACCCTCATCTCCACTTACTCATCCAATGGCTGATATTTTGGGCGCATGGATACACCACGCCCATTGTAGAATTTTCCGCTGTTCTAGTAGTAAGTTTGCCTACTGACTAGCTGTGCAGAAAGCCTGAAACCAAACTGATGATGAAGAAGAAAGTACAACTGATCTTTTGGGTCTCTGAGAAAAGAAATAGAGAGAAATGTGGGATTTAAAGTGAAGAAAAAGGCAAAATGTAACGGCTATTTTTCATTAACTGGGGTCGTCATCAGTGAGCCGTTTTGGAGTTCGGGATTCTTGGAATTCTATTGGAAAGTTTCAAAGACTGGAGCTTTTGAGAACATCCACGTGGAGTGACTTTGCGTCTCTCTCACATCATTACCCTCATCATCAACATTGTCCTTTTATATCGCCTTTTAGTGTGTGAGCAAACTAACTGATCGTTTCACTTACCACCGATTAATATTTTAGTATTTATGGAGAAATTGTGTAGGTACTGTTTTTTTTTACTGCAGAGTGAAACAGAGTGCAGGCTAGCTGAAGCCCACCTTGCTCAACCTATCAAAATCTTGTCTTTGAATTACCAAACAGTTTAATTCGGAAAAGGGTTTTCCTGGAAACACCAAAAATTCAAATATGTTTGAAGCTCAAGCAATTTGCACTCCAACAAGGCTCCAATTACCCAAATTTACCAGAAACTGCATTTCCAGACCCAGAATTGGCTTTGTGGCTAGAATTTCAAATCCAAATGAACTGTTGTGCCAAACCCACTCTTGCTCTTTCTTGTCTCCTCCAGAGGACATTAGAACTCAGACCCGTTTCACATTCAATGCTTCCTCATCTTAGTTAACCTACCAAAATTCTTCCGTGGGCTTAAGGATG
This sequence comes from Prunus avium, assembly GCF_002207925.1. Next base: position 21,188 of record NW_018922637.1, read on the forward strand.
ACGTGGCAAAATCAGGCCAGGATTTTGATGCTCCAGCCCACTGGGGCCCACAGGGACCCACTTACTTTACTTTTGATGAGAAAGTACCTTAGCATTTGTGCAAGCAGATAAGACCTCAAAACTCCAAAGATCCAATAATACGAATTTAAGAATAAATAAATAAACTGGTATTGAACAAGTTCTCTCTACAACTACAATACACTAACATACTCTGTATCTCTCTCGGTCTCTCTTTTCTCTCCGGCTAATTGGTGAGTCAGCTAATACTCTCTCTCTCCTCATATTGATGTGCATACGCTGGGTTTTGTTCTTCCTCCTCTTTAGGGTTTCTTCAATTTCGCGGAAAATATTCTTAGTTCCAGAAACTGAATGGAAAAAGGCAAGAAAATAGTAAGAAAGTAAAACCCATGTAGCCAAACGTGTTTCTTGCTGAACAAGGAGCTGGAAGACGGCGACTTTACCTCATTTTTCTGAATTTTAAGTTGGAACTCTGCGTCTTTGCGTGGTCTTTCTTTAATTTCGCATTTATCTTTCGTTTTAATAGTTTCCTTCGTATATTTGAATGGGTTATTATATTCTCTGCTAATCATTTGGGGTTATTAATCATTGTACCAACACCACATCTCTGTGTTGTAACTGTGAATTCAGCCGAAATTTCCATGAAGTACGCATGTTGTATATCTGCTGTCAATTCAGGCTGCTTTAATTTTCTTAAGTTGTATCCAGTTTGTTAACTCATGGGTTTTCTCTTTGGAAGACCTTTGAACTCTCTGCTTGCGGTGTTTTGCAGTTAAATGCTTTAAAGTGGAGACTGATAGTTCCAGCTCCATTTGTTTCTTGAAGAGTACGTGCCAGTTATTTAAATTTTGACATTATGGCATCTTCTCATGGTAATTCCCACTCTGAAGCAGCAAAAATGGAACAAATAATCACTGAATTCTATGCCAAAAGTCTCCACATCATCCTTGAATCTAGGACTCCATACATGTCCTCGCGTAATTTTAGTGGTGAACAAGCCCTATCATCGCCATCATCATCCTCATCATCCTCATCGAGTGTGAGGCCGAGGGATAAGTGGTTTAATTTAGCTCTAAGGGAATGTCCTGCTGCACTGGAGAATCTTGATCTCTGGCGCCAGAGCCATCTTGAACCTATGGTGGTTGATGTGATTTTGGTCCAGAGACCACTTGATTGTGAGCCCTTGAAGTGTTCACCTAAAAGGGATCTTGTTAGGAACTTTTCATTGAAAGAGCGGTATCCATACTGTTGGAATTATGAGCAGGAGGAATTTGGGTGTGAGGCAAAGAGTGAAAAGATTATAGAGAGATGGGTAGTGCAGTATGACAGTCGGAAGATTAGAGATACAAATTCAGGGAGCAGGAGGTCGAGCAGTAATACTTTACATTCATTGTATAAGAAGTCGATGTTACTTTTGAGGTCTTTGTATGTCACTGTTAGGCTTTTACCTGCTTACAAAGTTTATCGCGACCTCAATTCGTCGGGCCAAATTCGGCCATTTGCTCTTACTCACCGAGTAGCCTCTTTTGCTGAGCCCTTCACTTGTAGAGAAGAGGCAGCAATGCAGCGGTTTGGGTTCACCCCTGTGGATACGGCTTGTGGCAGGCTTTGCCTTTCAGTGTTGTATTGTTCATCACTTTCAGATGTAAGCTCTGAATCATCAACTCCTATGTCTCCACAATTTATTCCGGACTATGTTGGCAGCCCATTGACAGACCCACTTAAAAGGTTCCCATCACTTCCTGTGACAGGATCAGTAGCACATGCCTTTCCACCATCTTCCTCATTCTCAAGGCGACATAGTTGGAGTTTTGACCATTATAGAGCTTCACCACCTTCAGTTTCCTTCTCACCTTCACCTACATATTCAGAACCACATGCTTTAATTTCTAACCAAAGTTCTCGTTTCCCACCTACAATCATGCCACCTTATCCACCTGAAACATCTCTTGTTTATAAGAAGGATACAAGCTTTGATGAGTATTCGCCTGCCTTTTCACCCTCACCATCGTCTGCCTCTCCATCATTGCCAATCTTTATTCCTGGGAGTCATCATTCAAAGCCTCTTTTACAATCTGAGAGCGCACCATTCAGTGAACAGACGGCTAAACTTGCTAATTCCCCTGCATTCTGCAACAAGCTAAATTTGCCTCTTAGAGGTATTGGATCTGGCAGTTCTAAGACTGATAAAACTAGGGGTTTTATGGAGGCTGGTACTGCGGTTGAGAAGGTATTGTATTTGCTCATCATGGTGAGATTTTCATTTGAATTTTCATTTTCTTTATTTAAGGTTTTTTCTTTTTCCAATTTTGAACTGTAGTTTTCCTCCCTTGGGAAAGATGATGCTAGACAATACTCTGAGGTTAAAATATCATCCAGCAGCTCCAGTAGGTCTTTCCCTGACGATTTGGATGATTCTGACTTTCCGTGCCCATTTGATGTGGATGATGAGGATGTGACAGATCCAGGTAGCAGGTAAGATGCAAAGTTCATCAAGTGAATCTAGTATATGTAAATTACTTTTGTTTCTGCAAGTATTTTGCATAAGCTGTTCTACTTGCTTTCTCCTACTTGTTAGTATCTCTGTGCAGTTAGTGTTGTTTTTTGTTTTTAGAAATAATTTGTAAGTGAAGCAAAGGGTTGGTTGTTATGTGAAATATACTCCAAAATTGTAAGGGAGCAAGGAAGGGTAGGGTAGTTGCGCTGTCAACATGTTTTGTACAGGCAAAGTAATGTGAGATTGATTAGTCAGAAATAACAAAGGAACATTCTACAAGATGTATTATTTCTTTTCTTTTGGTTAGTTGGTTTTAAACTTAACAGATGAGTAACTCACAGTTGACACACAGCATCTAATGTGCTCTACCATGCTTAGTAGATTCCGGGGCACCCATGTTAGTAGATGTCCATGAGGTGATTTGGGCCATATGAGCAATAAATACAATATGCTTTCTCAATGCAGGAGGGATCCACCTTAATTGTTGTGCATTACACTCCTTTTCACCCAGAGGGCTTGATATTGCCGTTTGCAGTAGAAATGTGTGCTATGGAGTACAAAACATGATTTGTTGTTAGCTATTTGTTAACTGAACTTATAAGATTTAGCCATAGGACTTCATTCTGTTTTGCAAATTCAATTTTCTGAAAACCGGCATCCTATGTTGGGCACAGGTTAGAAACACTGAATACTAAAAATCTTCTTTCCATAAATTATATGTGGATTAACTGATTTCTGTTACACTATTGTGTAAGATATTTGCTCCAAATGGGTGAGATAGAGAAACATTTAGAAACCACCTAATAGCGCTGACCTTCCCTACGTCTTCTGAAATATTTCCATGCCCTTCGATGATTTGAGATGAGCACCACAAAACCGCCGCTTCTGAAAATTAAATGATCGTTTACGATTGAAATGACTTAGGAATAGCCTAAATAGGTGACCTGTTGGCGATTGGTTGCATAATGGGCATCTTTTTCTTCTTCTTTTTTCTGCGAAAGTAAAAAATATATAGAGGGTATTGTTTAGTTCAAAATTCAAATTTTAGGGATGGGATAAGGTTGAAGACCTGAAGTTGTACTCATACAACACTCATTAAGAAGACAGACTGATTCTGTAGATTGTGGTATTATATATACAACCAATGGTAAGTGATAGTATTGGAAACTCAGAATTAGTTTCTTGTAAGTGCATGAGCTTAGGAATTTTGATTGTTGAATTTTAATATCATTAATATCATTAAAAGTAAACTCTCGCTATGTAAAAATATTAATTACATCCTAAACCGATTCACTCCGATCCATATACCACACTTTCTCTGTGCATGACAGTTTTAGTATATTAAACCAAATGAAAAAGAAAAACGACTTAAACTCTCTCTCTCTCTCTCTCTCTCTCTCTCCATGTACATATATTTGTGAGATATTCCTAACTAATTGATGCAACTGTTGGAAATAATGTTGTTTTTGTTCGGGAAGGATGTGATCTATGTAGGATTTTCCTTCCCCTTATCAGTAGAAAGCTTTTTCCATAAATTCAAGTGTTATTCTTTATGCATGGAACTACAAGGAGTCATCTTTTGTATACTCATCAATTCATAAGAGCATGTGAATATTAGTCATGGAGCTACAAGTAGTCAATCTCAAGCTTCAAAATCATCATGCACATTAAACCATTTGTAAGGTTATTTTTGCTGAAATAAGGTTTCTTTAGGTTATGTGTGAGCCACTTTGTTCTCTGCTTCTGGTGTCTTTGTGATCATAGAGTTAATGTGGGGCATTCTTTTAGATTCTCTTGTTTTGCTAATGATATCCATTTGCTGCTTTCAAATCTATTAATTTGGTTTGCTAATGTGATGTGACCTTATCTTTGTGCTGCATCTCAGACCTGAATCTTTTGACAAAAATGTACCTCTGTGTGAGCCACATGTGCCTGGAGGGTTGTTTCCAATTAAAAAATCCCAAGATGCTGCTGTTGGTGCGCTTGTACGAATGTTAAGAAAAGCTCCACCTCTCCGCCAGGATAACTCAAATTCAGTAAAATTTTCACAGGCCTGCAGGCCCGAAATCTGGAGCAACAGTAGCCAAGAGCCTAATCAGCCTTCTAAGGGACAGGCTTCAGTTCAGCGTGATGATTCTTCAAGCGTCATTTCCTCAGGGCTCATTACATCAAAAACTACCACTGTTGCATTAGAAGAGCTCCAAAGTTACAGGGAGATGAAAAATTTGTTACTAGGGCAAGGTAGTAAGTCTCACATGTAGTCCAAAAATGCATCTGCTGTCTTTCTGGATATATGTACAGCATTTTGGTTTTCGAGCGATCATGGTTTCATGTGATATGGCTGAAAGAATTAACTTTTTGGCGTCCACTCTCCTTTTGTACATATATTTGAGAAAATTTGATAATATAAGTTACAAAGATAATGTATATAATCCATTGCAGGTTTTCCTCACTAACTTCTATGTTGCCTTTTATCTTAGTTGTGTAATAATTCTGAACTTTGGCTTAGCTGCGAAGTGGTAATTTTCTTCTGTTTTGATATGCTTACTTTTTTCACAGGATAAGGATACACTTTTCTTTTTAATCAATGATAGGGGGATTTGAGAAATATTTCATTCAACATTGGAAAGAAAATTTTATTACATATAGTTGGTGATATACTTGCTTATTCGTTGATAAGTATTTGTGTACGTAGCACGTAACAGCAGGTTAGCAGTTCACCGAGCATGGATTCCCAACCTCTGAATTAGTTAACCGTATTTCTTTTTTCCTTTTGTAACATAGGATTTTTGACCTAATCATTTTCAGGATTGGAATTCAAAGACGGTCGTCATGTTAATGCACCTCTTAATTTTTTTTCTTTTTTTTAGTCTCATTTTATAGGGAATAGTTTATGGGAAAATAGGGGCTAGACCCAAGGCTCAACCACCATGGGGCTGGACAAAATAGAGGCAGGCAAAAAAATTCAAGGTAATTCTATAGCGAAGGCCTTATAGCTTGACAAAGTAGCTGAGATGTGGCTGAATAGACATAAAGACGAAGCTTATTTGTGTTTTGCGTTAATGTTATTAAATAAAATGTGTTAGGAATCTTGTCCAAATTTTAATTTTTCAGGTTAAAATGTTCATAAAAAAACTAACATAACATAAACCCAAAAAAACAAAAAAAGGGTAAACCAAATTACATCATAAAAAAATAGATTTTCTATTTAAACACTGCACTTCTCTTTGTTCACTCCAATACTTAAATCATTAAGTTGTAAGTTTTATTATTGTGTAAAAAGACAAAAAAGGTCATCCAACTTAATAATTAACCCTAGTACATTTATACACACACCCCACCACTCTTCATATCAAGTTTTAGAAAAATACAAACTCCTCTACATCCTATTGACAGATTACTCTTCTCTTTTTAAAGACATAGAAAATTGACGAGCCTACCTCTTTAAATATGCGTGGGAGTTGATGGAAAGGCTTGTTGATTATCAACTCAACAATACCCAAGTGTTGGAATTCCAGTTACAGTTCTTGAAGAGAGGTAAAGTTGTTCTCTTTCACTAGAAAGTATTAAATTTCGAGTTTAGGGTTCTATTTGTTTGTGTTTTTTTTGTTGGGAACAAAGAAAATTGTGGGGTTTAAATAGAAAATCTCTTTTATTTCTTATTTTTTCAGTTTGGAGTGTATTTAAGGGTAGTTTGGGAAGATAGTGGGGTTTTCTTAGAAATTGTGAAAATTTAAATTAAAGGGTTATTCGCAGCAATGGTCCCTCAACTATACCCATATTTACACTTTGGTCCCTCAATTCAATTATTAGTTGCATGGGTCACTCAACTAGGTGTTATGTTGCACCAGTAGTCCCTCCGTCAAACTCTGTTAAATTTTCTGTCAAAAGTGAGGGTAAATTCGGAAATTTATCCACAACCCTCCATTTTTGAGCTCTGAACAGACCATCAATTGATTCTACTCCATGGAATTGTTCTGCCCTTCAAGGTGCAGCCATCTCCATTGTCGGGCCCAAGCATCCAGATTTACAGGCTCATTGGAGAACCCCAAATCAAAGTTGAAAAACCCTATTCGTGATTACAAATATAAACGAACCCACATAAAAAACCCAAAAGCAATCACAAAATTGAAGAAACCAATACGGGAAAAAAAAAACCCTAATTGGAGTAAACCCAAATCAGAAACTTCATCGACAACACAAATCCGCCATAGCCACCACCAAAACAACCACGTTTGCCACGTCTCCCGCGAACCACCACTCAGCCACCACCCTTCTCACTCTCATCCACCCAGCCCAGATCCGCCATAGCCACTGCCCAAATCCACCTTCTCTCTCTATCTCTATCAATCCAAAAACCTCTTCCCAGAACAACCAGATTCATCCTCAGCACAACCCCTCTCTCTCTTCGGCCCAACCAGATTCGTTGAATCTTCTCTCTGAGGTTTTTGTTATCGTCAAAAATTGGAAGAAAGATGATGTTAAGAAGGCCATGGCCATGGCTATGAGAAATTCTTGCTGCAACCCACTTCGTGGATATGGATTTGATGGGTGTTTGATTCCTTAGAAGGCCATGGTCAAGCAAAACAAAAGGGTATTTTCATCATCATCATCTTCTTCTTCTTCTTCCTTGGATACGTTGGCTGAAGTTGCAACCCAACAATTGATGGAGTTGGGGGATGGGAATGGACTCACAATCGAGTGGGTTTTTGATGAAAAAGCTGTTCTTGCAGAATTCATTAGTTTCTGTGCTAAAAAGAAAAGGTGATATGCAGTTTTTGTGGGAAAAAGGTGATATGCAATTTTTGACAGAAAAATTAACAGAGTTTGACGGAGGGACTACTGGTGCAACATAGCACCTAGTTGAGTGACCCCTGCAACTAATAATTGAATTGACGGATTTATATGTTGTTGGAGTTCCAATTGATCCTACACGCACGCATCACCTGCGTCTTAACTGATGAAATGGGTCATTTGGACTTGATTTGCTGACAATGGAGGGTTGTGGATAAATTTCCGAATTTACCCTTACTTTTGACAGAAAATTTAACAGAGTTTGACGGAGAGACTACTGGTGCAACATAGCACCTAGTTGAGTGACCCCTACAACTAATAATTGAATTGAGGGACCAAAGTGTAAATACAGGTATAGTTGAGGGACCATTGCTACGAATAACCCTAAAATAAAAGATGGGGTGAACTTAGAAAATGGGGTGAACTAAGAGAAGTGTGGGGTTTAAATAGAAAATCTCTA
>NW_018922639.1:0-15573 GCF_002207925.1 Prunus avium
AGCACAAGTTTAACTCAAAAACATAACCAAATCATAAGCTAGAAGGGTACAAAATGATATACAATTATGAACCGATCAGATCCAAGCATAATATTTTGGCGTTGAGCCTCCTGACGGACCATAAAAAAGATATTTTCGATACTTGGAACTTTAGCACTCCATAGAATATCATTGCGTACCTTGTCATAAGTATCGTCAAGGCCAGCCAAAAAATCATACACACAATCTGCCATAACAGCAACCTGAAAAGTCTTCATATCATCAGCACACTTCATTTGAAAAGGGCATCTCTTGTCCAATTCAAGCCAGATTGCCTTAAGTTTGGTGAAATAGGTAGAGACATGACGACCTTCTTGCTTGAGACGAGTAGCCTATCACCGCAGTTCATAAAGCTGGGATATGTTAGAGCCATCATAAAACATCTTATTAACAGAATCCCAAATTTCCTTAGTAATAGGTAGAGTATGAAACATATTTAACAAACTGGGTTCCATAATTTGCAGCATCCAACTTTTCACAGTAGCATTAACAATTTTCCACTTCCCAAATTGTGGGTCTTGGGAATCAGGGGCATCAGTGTCGCAAGTCAGGTAATCCAATTTGCCTGTAGTAGCATGAAGTTCGATCATCAAAGCCCATATCTCATACTTGGATCCATTCAATTTGAATCCCATGGGTAGATTGGTGGATGATTCAGTACGAATCGTCACAATAGGGATAGAAGAAGAGATTTTAGTGACATTCGACATGGTGATAGATGGCGGCGGCAGTAGAAGATTAGGTGGCAACAATGACAGTAAGAGATATGAGACGGCGCAAGCTTGGGTGTATAGGCGGCACGGGTTTAGGTGTATAGGCTAGGTGTAGCAGAAATATGTATTTTTTAGGATTAGGATTTTGATGTTGTAGAGACAGATCGGAACCCTCTCTAATACTAACTCAAAAGTAATTAATTAGGGTTTAAAATGATATGTTTATTATTCTCTCAATGAGGGATATATATACTATATACATAGTGGGTACAAATAGGAAATATATGCAAAATCTCTTAATTATACTCAAATTAGATAATTACAATAAAATACAAATTCTATTCCTAATAGGAACGTTGACTTTGACTCACACCAACAATTTATTCCCTAGGATTGCCTTCTTTGTCCCAGAGGATTTGTAGCCAATATGGCCTCGATGGTAGCTTTGGGAAATGTTGGCTCTCTCTTGGCTGCTGGAAAAACACCTTAATTAATGAAAAAATTGCCATTTTTTCTGATGTACTGAACCATGCGTCAAAAATTGATGGTATTCATCTTGCTGAATGACAAAAATTTGTAAAGATATTCATCTATAGACATTGCGACATGACTCACCTTAATGCATTGTTGTAGGTCTTAAACTTTTGTTTTAAATTTGTGTGCCTCTTCTTATTGGATAAGTACTTCATTGTGGCCGTAGCTTAGAAATGGGTTTTGTGTGAGAGATCAAGTTGCACAATGAGGAAGAAAGTCGTTGTGACTGATAGGCAATTGTAGCTGTTTTTAAATGCTACTTTATGTACCATCATTTCTGTTGGAATCAAATTTACATTCATATAAAGTATTCCTATTTGATTTTATTTCTTATATTTCTTATGGCTTGTATGTGTCTTCACTACAGCTTGTTTGGTATGGACGGAGACTTTGCAGCAATGGTTAGCTTTTACGCAAGGAGCATGGCTTTCTGTTAGTCATTGATGATGTAGGTCCTCTTGAGTTATTCCGCAGTAAAAACTTGTGAAACCTTTTTAAGGCCTATCTTGTAGACACATCAATGACTGTCATAATTATATTACGAATGAATTCTCCAGTTATACTGAAAAATCAACTTGTCGTCGTTGATTTTATTTGTCTATCGTAAAGGAAAAACGTTGGTCTATTTCTTCGTTTTCTTTTGATGTAAAGAAGATATTATCTTTGACTCAGGCTCATGGAACATTTGTTTGTGGCAAAAATGGTGGCGGAGTGGCTGAGCAGTACAATTGCGGAAGAGATGTTGACATTTGTGTTGGGACTTTGAGTAAGGCTGCAGGTTGCCATGGTGGATTCATAGCATGCAGGCAAGTACGAACTTAGAAAGGAAACATGGTGTAGAAGGGAAATTTGGAATCGGGTCTCATTGGAATCCTCATAAACAGTCCATAATATCTCTATTGTAGGGAGCGAAGAAGAGAAGGCTCTGCAATCCAGCCAGTTTTGGTTCCATCTCTATCTGTTTGTGAGTGATTTGGAGATCACTCTACAACTGCATCAAACTTTGTTTATTATCAATGAACTTGAGTTCGTTGAAATCCGGTTTCCATGTGACTGCACTTGACAAGTCTTCGTTTTAATTTTCCTTTGTGCTAAAGTATATTTACAAGTTTGGGTTGTATTCATCTTGTTCATTTTGTGTTATGATGCTTTGCTGTATGACTTCAATACCCATCATCTTTTAGAGGAATGGTATTTGATGCTTCGCTCCTGTTGTGTAACTTTTTAGGTGAGACCCAAAGGTATCCACCGCCGACAGCAGTGACTAATCCCTTTCGCCGCGGGAGCTCTCCCAATGGAGGTAAACGGCTGGCTACCACCACACCACATCTCATGGTTTCTCCTGTCAAAGTTATTACTTATACCCCTTGACTAAATTGGCAATAGGTTGAGTTAAAATCATGCAGGGTCTTAAAGATTAATTACCATAACAAATTATGTAGAAAATTATTGGTCATACATGAAAATAAAGCCAAAATGCATGTACAAAGTTTGGAAATTGAAATCTAACTCATTACAATCATGAAAAATTTGGGACTATACTTTAGTTCCCCCTCCACAATGGATGAGTTGAAATTATATTGTTTCTTTGTGGACTTTAAATTATTTTATTTTATTTTTCACTAAGCTAAGAGTGACATTAAGCGCAACACACACAAGAGCTGCACTCTCCCTTCGTGTCAATTTCCAAGAAATTGGAATCCATGGCTCAAATGGATATGCAAGGCTTTAGGATTTGATTTTTTTAGATTCCAATAGTTCATAACTGTACAGAGAATGAGAGTACCAAAACATATTTACTGTAAAGAAGTGAACATCACTTCATTTAGGATGTATGTGGGCCTTCATAAAGCTCCTTTACACCTTTTTATTTTATTTTATTTTTAAATTCCTTTTCTTTTATAAATTAACAAGGGCTGAACGAGACATCTTAGTACTCACATGTGGCAGGTCGTCAGCCTTAAGTTAGCATTGGTGATATTTTGATGACAATGCAGTTCCAGTTTCAAAGCTGTAATTTGGGGTTTAGGGGTTTTAGGGTTGGGGAGCTCATTAAGTTGATGGGGAGAGTGTTGGTCTTGGACTTGGAAGGAGACTTGGGTGGAAGAAAAATAGGAGAGGCAGAGGGTTTAGAGCTCACAATATCGCATATAGTGGCAGTCTTGACTGGGCACCTCTCAGTTATGAGAAAAACTTAGTTATCACGCATGTTATAGCATTATTGGCTGGGGGTAGCAAAATAGTGCTATCACTATTTTATGGAAGTCTATGGCCTTAGTTACAGGCTACATCAAGTATGCGTTTCTTTTTCATCTTTTTTTTTTGTTGGTGATAAAATGATGAAACCACCAAACTTCTATTGCCCTCGTTCATAATTTTGCTATTTCAGGCCCTAAATGAATTTTTCAGACTCACCAAAAAGAAACAAAAAAATTTTGTAATTTTATTATCAAATCTAATTTTCTTCATTCTAATCTTTGATCATTACTTCTTAATAACCTGAAAATCTGAATGTATTTTTTTGATACTGATACCGGCCAGAACTAGAATGCCATTTTTTTGATTTGTATAGGCTGGTGAAATAATTTGAGGCCAGCTGCTCAAGGCATAGTCTGTTCTCTGAAACCATCATATGCAACCCTGTATTGCACTTGTGCATGAAAGCTCCAAGGCATGCATACGGATCACTGAAAATAAAAACTTAATTAATTAATAAGAAAATAACATTAATTAGAAGAAGAAAACAATACAATTTTTTCTCTAAATAACACTATTCTTCTTAAGATACATATATGTAACAGAAGTGAGTCCCAGTTAATGGGGGTCTCATCCAAACAAATGTGTTCCTTCCTATACTCTCCTACCATCCTTCTCCTGTTTTCTCTATTAGTGAGGATGCATAAATACTTAAAAGTAACTCAGCAATGTGGCAGCCATACAATGCTGTCTAGCTAACTTTCTGCTTGCTTCACAACAAACTTGTACAGAAATCAAGTCATAATTGTACACGTCTACACGAGCCCCAGTTAGATTGCAGTAACTGAAATTTTCATCCCACTGCAGTAACCAGCATTCCAAGAAGAACCGAAATTTCCGCTACAGCATTCCAGTTCTGACAGAATAAGAACTACTTTGTTGTCCTCAATCTTCATATTTTGGAAGCCTTGAAATGCATGAATAAGATAAGAAGGATTTCAGGTAAGGGGCAAACAGTCTAATATATAGGTTGTGAAATGTCATAGCTTGAAAGTTCAGTTGTTTAATAAGTTCAGATATTTATAAGATTGAACTTAAGCTATCTATCACTTCCACCATAATCTCATGCACAAATAAATTATCCAATATGAAATAGCCTAAATGCTTAACATATTAAAGTGTCTTCGACTAGTCTTTCTATTATTCAAGCAAAGCATCCAAACAAACACTAACCTTCATGAATTTTGGAACAGCCATTGCAACTAAAGAACTAGCTGCAGTATTCCTCAGAAACGTCTGGATTTCTGCTGTGGAGGGTATCCCATCCCCATCCCAGTATCTTTCCTTCTCAACTGTAAATGAAAAAAGAAACAAAAATAATATCAGCACATATCAAGCGAAAGAAGCAACACTTCTACATTGAAACAATTTAGGACTCATCGCAATATACCTGTTGTTGGTGATGGGCCTGGGATACACCACGCTGCATTGGAATGCCACCAGGATTCATTCCACCACCCATTCCCGCCTGAGATGCAAGGTTAAAAGCAGTCATACCCTGAGGCTGCATTCGTTGCATGTTAAGCATCGGCCTGGGCATGGATCTGTTCATCCCTACATGAGCACCTGACATGCTTCCAGATACTGCATTTCCAGACGATACCTGGTCCAGATAATCAGATGAGCATGCACACATCCCCTAGAGTATAAAGCTTGAAATGCGAGACTTCCTATGTTCTCTATATTAAAACATGTTATTTTTCATGGAGTACACTCATAATATGTAGTAAATGACTCAAAAGCATGAATTTGTTCAATGCAAGGATGTAATTTATAGCAGATCAATAGTTGAATAAAATTCTATTGTGAATCTCTTTCTCAATAACAATTAAATCAAAGGAAAGGGAGGAAAGAAAATGGGGTACAATTAATTGTAATGTAGATATCAAGATGGCAACAATATGCGTGTTAAAATTTAATATCGATACATGTCCCACCAAATTCAATAAAATAATGACAAGTTGGCAGCCGACCAGCAACTGAAAGAGAATATGAATATACAAAAAAGGCTGGAAGGAGGTTCCAAGTTCTGGCATACAGACATTGAACTAAACTAAAAGCATCTCCCTTCAACAAGCACATCAACTTAAGCAACACTCATTTATGTAAAGAAACATAATTATGTCCATTTGTTAATGAAGCATAAGGTAAGAAACATCAGAATATTACATAAAAATATTATATATAAAAAATATTCATAGACAATCACTTAACCAATTAGACCTTGAAAAACCAATGAAACTGGTTTCCATGCATCTGTTTTTATAAAATATATCTAAACCCATCAATTTAATTTTCTAATCCATATCATCTTAACAGAAGATTTGTATGTCACAAGTCACAAGAGGAAAAGGTGACCACTTTAAGTTTATGCATCTTACAAAAATAAATGTGCTGATTTGGCATTCTAAACAATATATTATCCGCTGTAATTTACAGAATAGCAACACTATCATACTTTCTTGTTCTACATCCAACACATATTGAAATTAATATCCATGATTAAAATTCTTTCAAGAGGAAATCATTTTAAAATATATATGACACTCCTGAATCAGTAGACTACACAATTAAGTAGCCCTCCATTACATTTCTTTATTCTACCTTTCACTCCCATTTTGTCTCAAATTCCAACTAAATTTTGGCAAAAAGCATTGTTTATTACTAGGCCTTCTCTTAAAGAACTGCAGCTTTAGAACAGAAGACTACCCATTTAGTTGTAAAACCATGTAAGCATACCGGTTGTGAAGGTTGAATGCTAGTTGTCCCTTCAAAATCTGTGCTTGTGTCTACTGGACGAATAGGATAATTTACTACTTTCTCTCCTTGGGTGGGTACCAATGCACTGATCATTGATATCACAAATACCTGGTCAAAATAGGGAACATGGGCGGAATATACAATAGCATCTAATACAAGTTCTCCTTTTCAATCTTTTTTCTTTATTCTCAAACTTCTTTGGTATTCATGAACATGTTGTCAAAGAATTGTAAAATAAAGACTCAAAATGGTGAGCGTATCACAAGGGACAAGTTCCAAGGTACAAAAAAAACAAAAAAACAAAAAAACAAAAAAGAGGGGCAGGGGGAGGAAAAGTTAAAGAAGAAGAAAACCTTACTTGCGCCCTGGTAGAGGTTCAATACGAAAATACCTGAAACAAAATATATGAAGGTTTTTAGAAAGCAGTACTCCGTTGCTCATGACAACTCATGCATGAGATTCAAAATTCTTAGCACAATATTAACTGTAAGTTTCTTCAAATAATTTGTTTACAGCAGGTACCCCAGACTATCATTTGTCTACGAAAATAATTCACGTTTTTATAAAACTTATTAAGTGGCCCATTGCTAAGCTTGGGGAATGAACTAAATATTAGAATCCCCAAAACACCACTTGCTATTAGAAGCCCAACCAATACTACTCGTTTTACATGTTCTTTTTATGACTCCGCAATTGAAAGTAAAATAAGCTTAATTAAGTCTACGTTTCTTATTCGACCATTATGACAATTTGTAAGCAAAAATCTAGGGAGAATAACCATGAAAACATTAGTATATATATCAGCTTATATACAAAATATGAAAGCTCAGACAGTATGCCATCGAAAGGGGTAGAAAGGAAAGGAAAGGAGAGAGAGAATAACAAGCATAATACAAAAGATATCAGAGACAAGAAGCTGTACTCATGCTCTAAAGCTTGTGCAGCTGTTATACGCTTTCGAGGATCATATCTGCATACACAGTTTGGGGAAAAAACAGATGATTAATATATTTTTCTAATGACAAAAGTAAGGCATTATCACATCTGAAAACTTAATTGCATGAAATAGAACTAAATATACAACCTGAAAACCTTACAGGTACAGGCTAATGTAACTAAGTACAACTTGAGCATACTTTAAAGCTATAATTTTAACACTTTTTAGATCGGACAACTGTAAATCTCAGAATTTAGAAAAATATGAGCAATGTATGATAGACAATGAGAAGAATGTTTGATCCAAGTTCCAACGGTCAGTTTGGACTGAAACCAATAAGATGCAATTTATCGGTGTCAGAAGCTCCAACTCTCTAAAGCATTCACTCTAACCCTACTCCTGACCGAAAAAATCAGTGCAAGAAAAAGGCAACCAATAGTAAAGATTCCACTTAAATTCTTTGATCTCAATTAATGCCCCTTAACTGCTTTTCATAATTCATATCCAAATTAGCTTGTAAATAACTGAATTTACTTCTACTTTCCTTTACAACTTGTGAACAGAAAAGCATGTCCAACAACATGTTCCAATCTGGGAAGACATCACTGACTGACCTATGTATCACACCGAATGACAGTAGACTTGGTATCCTCATTTTATAGCCATCGAATTCATTTTAAATAACTACTAGCTAACATTTCTTCAAAGACTTCATGCAGTAAAAACTAGTCATCTCCCCAAAACTTCCTACCCTATGCACCTCTCTGTTTATGGACCACCCTGTCACATTGAAAATATAGGAATTAAAATTCTCAACCACCCTCAAATTTTTGTATGGTTGGTCAGTTTAATCCCAAGGAAAAGATGTTCCTTTAGTACCCTTCCAAATCCCGTGGTATTTACATGATTGTAAGAGATTGTCCCATTAACGTCTCCAGCTAAATACTTGTTATGATTTGATAGTGTTGTCTGCAGCCTTACTTTGTAAGTTAACGTGGAGCAGTTACTTTCTCCATTGCCCTGGTAGGAAGTGAAGAAATGGACTTGACTACTTTCTGGAGAGAAATAAGTTAACGTTTCCCTTAACTCTTCTCTCCTTATACTGAAATCTATTCATGGATCTCTATCTCAAGGCAAACAACCCTTTTCTACACATATAATGGGATGAATTTGAAGATGATTTTCTGAGGAAAATTTTGGGCTTCAATAGTCATTCAAAAGTTATCCCCTTTGTTTAATAAGAACTATGAAATCTGAAAGTAAATATCCTAATTAGTAGAAATCAGACTATGCATATAACATACACATTTACATATTACTTGCATCCCTTTCCAAATGCATCACATCCAGCTTTCGCATCTCAAGATATCCCTAATTCTTCCCTATTCTAAAACAGAAGTTCTTGTCCTAACATCCGATGCTCAATTAAAGCATGGAGAAAATTACAATGCAAGCATCAAGTAAGTCATCAACTTTGAACTCAATAGAGTACACAGGTAGTTGTTCTGAACCTTGGGGGAAAGTATAGGCATTATTACTTACAAACCTTAATACAGTCCGCACACATTATTCAATTTTAAATCCTGACTATTTTGTGCTCGTTATAATTATAATCCTTGAAACTTGTATTATCAACATATATGTGGAACCAAGAAACCATGTCTGTCTAAATATTCCACATGACTTCACTGTATTACAACACTATTCAGGTTGTATTAGAGAGCATCTACAATCCTGCTCCCTATTTTTTAGTTAAAATTTAGCTAAAAACACTTGAAAGCTATTTTAGGAGCTCTGTATCAAATTTCAACTCCAACCATACTCCATAGTTTAGGGAGTCATAAATGTTTTAATTTTTGTAATTGACCCTCTCTCTCAACATTAAATAAAAGTTTAAAAAGTATTAAAGCAGTATTTAACTATAGGGAGCCACTATGAGTTTTTTCTCTCCTCAGATTTAGGAGCTCCTAGAGGTCTCCCCTATCTTAGAAGGTGGATAGAGAGCATGGTTGGAGTTGTGTTTTTTCAATTCCTCCCTAAATTTTGTCTAAGGAGGTGGTTTGCCCACGGTAGACGCTCTTTATCATCCCAATTTTTTTAACCATAACTGTTGGTATGCTATAATTCGGATGCTACCAAATTTAGTTTCTTAGTTTGTTTAGGGATATGATCTTAGTATCCTAAATTAAGGGATTGTGATTGTGGTTGCATCCTCTATACACATTTTTCATGGTTATGACTAGGGTGATTTAACTAAGCGCAATTTTATGCTTATCACACACCTACAACACTATTAAAATAAATTCCAAACCATTCCCATTTTACCCTCGTTAGTTTTCTTTTTACATATTTTTCAAATTTAACAGAGATAAAATATAAATATCCATGGTTAGAGACCATCAAAGTAGCCACGACATAGCTAATGGTCATAGATTGGTATGATGGTAAGAGATGTACAGGAAAGAAAGGGAATGATGGCAAGAGAGAGAGAGAGAGAGAGAGAGAGAGTTTAATTTTTCTGTTTCAAATTGGAAAAATAAGGGCACAATGGGAATTATAAGTTTTGGTTTATGGATATAATTAGCCTTGTAATTAACATATCTCATTCTCTCCCAATTTGCTCAACAATAACAAAATGAAATTTATGTAAATTCAAAGGGCACCACTTACTCAAGCATCTTAGATAGGAGGTCATATGCAGGACTTTTTGGAGAGAGGTGAACTACACTATACAGTGCAGTATTATCACTGTCAAGAGCATAGACCGGGAAAAAGAACTGGTTAGTTTGATCAAGGGGAAAAAAACCAAAAAATGAAAAACGAAAATGAAACCGCACATAGGAGAAATTAGACAAAAGTAATTCCTTTAGATGAGAAAACTTACTACTTATGCCCTTGAATATGTTGAAGGTCTTGTTGCCAGTGTGGAAGGTTTGCAAGTGTTGGCCACTTTTCTAGTGTAGGATGGCCTGATGTGATAACCATGGAATGTAAGCTAGCTCCATGGAGTACATAAAAGAAGACAAATGGCCTCAAAAAGTAAAACAAAACAAAGTACCTAGGACCTTGAATATCTTGTCAAGTTGATCAAGCTGCAGAATTGACATTATTTGTTTTAAGACATAATAGGATCAGAAAAATATACGAAAACTGCTGGTAATAAAAGCGTAAGAAAATGTAAAGACAGTTGAGGAAAATAGTTGTGAAAGAACATATTATACACAACGTTCCACAACCTGGAAAGGATTTGGTATAGCTTTGACTTCTGCCCCTTGAAATAGTGGCTTCAAAGTCAAAAGCTCGGCAAAGATGCATCCAACGGCCCACATATCTAAATTACATTTTAAGGAAACATTGGTTTCTAAATCAAATACAAAGCTTATTAGTTTTCTCAAAGGATTTGCAACAAATAGAATGAAAAATTTGGTGTCAAAGGATACCAACAGCACTTGTGTAGTGCTTAGCCCCAAGGAGCAATTCTGGTGCACGGTACCATATGGTTACCACAACCTGCAAGTAATATAGTTAACACAGTACACACTTAGTATTATTGTTTCAATGGAAGTGGATAATAGTGTTCAAGTAGGGGTCGGGGGCAATGTTCGTTACTCAAAAACATAACAAAAGGCATTGGCCAAGTACACAAAATTTAACAAGAAAAAGCAGAAAATTTAAGAGATCTAACAATTCAATAATGGAAGAAAATGAGAAACAATTCACATAAAAATATACGAATGACAGAGATCTAACAACAAAGCAGCTTAAGCACTGAATACTCAATATCTTTGAAAAATTCTTGCATTTTACTTGCTCTCAGATGCATCACTCACAAAAACAATCACATTTGATATCACCCAATTATTGTCTCAACCAAAGCGGCCCTTCAAGCAAGCAAAAGGATCAACAAGAGACGTTTTGTAGCTTATCCCATATAAAGAATACACAGGATTATAATTCCATGGAAAAATAAAATGCCAATCTTTAGGGATTTTCAATTTGCATAGAAATTGTTTTCCTCTTGGAAGTTATGGTTGTCGTGGAGATACAAATGCATTAGTTCCCAAAGGCATATAATTCAAGTAGGAGAATCAAAAAGGAGTGGAGAGAATCCAAGATTGGTATGATAAAAGTAACTAAGAAGATTAAAGCTCTAGATAGGATTTAATTCTAAATGGTACTCACTTCACGCCACAGACACAAGCAGGAAATCCAAACAACTTTCATTTCTATCACTGTTCACTTACTTTCCAAAGCTTATAAAGTAGCTTTTTTATAAGGATTACTGACACATGAATCATTGAAGACCCAAAATGAATATACTTAGGGAATCTAGAAGACATAATTCATGACAATTTAGACTTTGATAATGTATTTGAAGAGAGTAAGGATACAACTATAAAATGCAGACTTAAAATGCATGTACAAATTGCATTATCAAAATGAAAATTACAAAGAATCTCAATCAGGTGGTGCTTGTTACGTAAATGGACTAATTTATGAAACTTTGAACTTAGCTCCTGTATCGACTTAGTTATTTAGTATACCTTATGGGTACCGCTATTGAGCCTTTTTATTGTTATAAATTAGAAAATATTTTATATAAATACATGAGAAGTTAGAGAACATCACATACACTCTTTAAAAAAATGATGGCAGCTAAAGAACAAACTAATAAAAACATGCTTCCTTACCCCGTTTTCAGACAGCGACTTAAGGGGAGCCTGATATATTCTTGCAAGTCCAAAATCCGCAATTTTAACAACTCCTTGTTCCTCTGCATCGCCCATAACCTAGCAACAAAAATTTGGGTAACATAGCAGCAACTTTTTGTCGGGAAAGCGAGTTTGTACAATAAAGGGTATTCATCACATGAGATGAGAGAATGAAAATTATACCAAGATATTAGATGGCTTTAGATCGCGATGAATGATCCAATTACTGCAAGGAAGGTTCCACACAAGCATTCCAACAAGTAAGATACAGCAATTGAACTGCACATGAGCAGAACAAAAATAAAAGCCATACATACCTGTGGAGATAATTCAGTCCATTGAGCAGCTGCCAGAGCAATGTCTTAATAGTGTACTGATTGATGGAATGATTAACTTTGTCTCTGTGGTGTCTAATAATTTCCTGTCAATACCATGTAAAGAACCCAGATAATGCTTTGCTCAATCAATCACATTTGGTCTTTCAAAGAAGAAATGGGAAAATACCATATACTCACATAAAGGTCATGTTCGGCGTAATCAAAAGCCAGATAGAGCGACATGTCTGCGTGGTTGATGTGAACATTCACAAGCTTCACCACATTCTCGTGCGATATTTCTCGCAGCAACTGAACCATCCAAAATATCTCATTTTTCTTAATACTTTCGAAATTTTCGTTAATGGGAAAATTCAAAATTAAGAGAATTAAACAAAAATAAAAAAGTGGGTGCTTGGCTTATGGGGAACCAGAACAAAATAGAAACGGAAAGAAACTTTGATGCCCCAAAAAGATTTTTTTTTTTTTTTTCAAATCAAATTTCCCTGCGAAAATTTCGAACATTAACGTCTACAATTCAAAAACAAAACGGAAATTAAGAAGAAGATGACCATGATTTCGCGGATGGCGGTGGGAGAGACGCCATCACCGTCCTTGGATTGCTTGAATTTCTTGATGGCGATGGATTTGCCGCGGTTGTTAGGAGGAGACTTGGTCCTGGCAAGGAAGACGAGGCCGTACGTGCCCTCTCCGATCTTCCCTATCAGATCGTACTGTTGCAGCCACTCGGGCTTATTACTATGACCACTGTGGCTGTTGTGGTTGTTGTTATGGCCTCTGTTGCCGCTTGCGCTGCCATCACCCATGCTCCGTGCTTTCCACTGCCACTCCACCACCAATAACCAGTCACACAGATAGATATCTCTTCTCTCTCGCGCTCTCTCTCTCTCTCTCTCTCTCTCTCTCTCTCTCTCTACCTCCTTCTTCCCCGACTCTCTCTTTCCAAATTTTATTTTTCAATTTTCATCCAATTTTCCTTTCATTATTTTCTTCCCACTGTTTCCGGCGGGACCCAAAGAAATTGGTTTAATTAAACTTTTTTTTTGCGTTACAGTTTTTATGTGAATGATTTCTGTATTAAACAAAGGGAGTGTATTAGGGAAACCCGAGACTCATCTTATACCTCTCAGCGCGCGCGGAGAAAGACATCTTTTTTCTTTACTGTGACGACTTAAAGATTTTTTAATTATGATTGTGTTTATTATAATTATTATGTTTGTCAAATGACTTTTCTATCCCCGCGTAAATATAGTGAAATATGAGGATGAAGTTGCTCTCATGTTGATTAGGGAAATTGGAAATAACGGACAAGTATCTAGCAACATAATTTCACTACTATTTAGATATGGGTCATCATTTGGCCCTCGGCTCGTGGCCGAAGTGGGTAGTCCGAGGTTTAATGGGTTAAAGCCCAACCTAGCCCGATGTTTAGGGTTGTTAGGCTCGTCCTGTTCTAAGTTTGGATAGGGCTTGGGCTTAGGTTTTGAAACCACTAGCTCGAGGCCTGAGTAAACCCGCTCATTGCCTTGTTGTTTTTTGTTTCCCTTATATTGCCTTATTTTCATTCTAAATATTTAAATAAATGTCTTGTCTTTTTGTACCCCATTTGGATTCAATAAAAAAACTAGAAAATCAAATTCCCAACAAATGAAAATATTAAAATCCAATTTTAGTATAAGATACATTTTATACCAATATTGATACCTTAATAAGTCAATGTATTCTTTATACTAAAATCTCATAAAATTGTGTTTGATTATTTAAGATGTATGGATAATAAACCGCCAAAAATATCATTGAATACATTAGTATTCCAAAAGTTCATTTTTCATACTTAGTCAAATTTTGATAGAAAACAGTTTTTCAAGTATGATATGTAGTAATTGTCTGTTATTTACAATTTTCCTTAACAAAATAGTATGAAGTTGCTCTCATGTAAATCACGGAAAAATATCTCATACCATAATTTCACTACTATTCTTTTTTTTTTTTCCTTTTTTTCAATTTCACTACTATTTAGAAGAATAAAATGTTTTATTAAGGCAAAAAGTCACTTTTGGTCCCTGTGGTTTGTTATTTTTACTACTAAGGTCCCTACGGTTTCAATTTGGTCACTTTCGCCTTTGTGGTTTTCAATTCCAAGCAATTTAAAGACAATATCCAATTTCTATCAAAATCCTCTAACATCCGTTATTTATTGAACATGTGCCTGATCGGTTCATAATTGTATATTATTTCTTACCCTTCTAGCTTATGATTTGGTTATGTTTTTGAGTTAAACTTGTGCTTTTAATCCTTTTTGTGTTTTTCTTTCAGTTAATTGAGCTTTAGGTAACAATGATGGCTTTGGAGAACATAATTCATGCAATTCAAGCATGTTAAGGCCTAATTTGGATGAATTGATGAAGAGCTTAAAGACAAATTCATTATGGCTACAGCCCCCTGCCAGTCCAGTTCCGTAGGTCATATTGCAAGCTTTGTTTCAGCAACCTACATAGCTCGGATGAGGCCACATTCTTCATGAAAGTTGCTCCAATTGGTGTGTACTATAACATATCCAAAATTCAGCCCCATTGGATAAATCTGGAGTCCGTTACCTAGCAAACACAGAACCATGCTCAGGATGGATCTTATCAGCGCGGAAAATGAGTTAGCAATTTATTTCGGCCTTAACTTCTTCCTCCGACCTTGGATTGGCCCAAATAACATATGGCTGGAAAGAAAACATTCTGAACTTCAATTTAGAGTGCTTAAAGTCCTAATTTGATTAAGAGAAGCCCAAGTTGTAAGCCCTTAAAGTTGCTGGTCATGCTGACCTCAGCATGTGCTGGTTGGATGCTTGGTCATGGTGAGCTAGGTATGAGCTATCATTTCTGGTTGGAAGCTTGGTCATGGTGACATGAAGATGAGCTAGGGCTGCTGGTGGGATCTATTGGTGAAGGGCATCAACCAATTCAAGATTTTCTAATACAAGTGCAGCACTCATTTCAGATTTTCTAATACAAGTGCATCAACCATTTCAGATTTTATAAAACAAGTGTTGTATGCATTAGCCATATTGAATTCAGATTTTCACTTCCCCTAGGCCTATAAATAGGGAAGTTCTCTAAGCTTGTAATAACACCCCAAGGGGGGGAGCTCTCAAGCACTTCTCTAGAGCTCCCTTCCCTTATCTCCCTCAAATTCTCTTAATTTCCCTTTGTAGTTCTCAATTGTTGTAATAAGATCATTCTACTAAATTTTCTTCTCCAAATCTCTCAAACACTTCTCCCATCTCTAAAGTTCTC
>NW_018922639.1:23790-44367 GCF_002207925.1 Prunus avium
TCCTCTTTCCATGGCCAAATCTGATGAAGGAAAGAAAATGGGTGCGCCTGCTGGTTTAAAGGATGGCATCCTTCCTTGCGTGCCAAAATCCCTTGGTCCTTCGAATGCCTTTGCTGGAAATTTGTACCCCCATCACGTGCTGAAGCTTCCAGCGGCTCTGCATACATGGACACCTTTGCTCCTTTTCGTAGCTTTTGTTTTCACCCAAGTGCTGAGGCTCCTGTTGACTTTTATGCTAATTGTATGGGCTTCTTGAGACAACAATATGAAATGGGCTAAGCTTATCAAGTGTTGAGCCATCTTGGTTGTAGTAATGGGCTATCTTTTGGTTGGGATATTTTAATTGGGGCAATGGGCTACTTTCTCTCTTGTGCTTACCCACATTTGGGCCTAAGAAATGGGCTTGAGTCCCGAGTCTCCCAAGCGACCCGAAACTTCCATTTCTCGGTCCATCAATGGGCCTCATGACAATTTATTACCATCCATACCACAACCCACTCAAGCAAGCCCCGGGCATTCGAGTGGCTTGGGCCCACTTAAGCTTGTAGTGCGATTGAGTGTGAAATAATAATTTCCCGCTTTGTATGACATGTTGCTTGGCATGCTTTTAAATATGACGCTTGATAGGATAATTGGCATGGATTTGCAGAGCTAAATGCATTTTATAATTTTAATCTCAATTTCTAGCATGACGGATTTTTATTTAGCATGGCATGCGGAGTATGACTCGTGTATGTCATACTTTCATGTGCTCCAAATATGGGCCAAGCATTTATTCGGGCCCAACCATGGATTTTTTGGGCCTCAATAGTGGTCAGTTAATTTTAGGGTTCGTTTGGTATTACTCTTTAATAAAAATACCTTCGAGTTACTTTGATGTTATTAATTAGTAAACATGTCATTAGTCATTTGGGGAGCAACAAATGAATTAAACCTCATTGACGGCATTTCCCAGTTAATTTTCTGCAATGGAAATATTGTTATGCACATTAGAAATTAGGAAAAGCTCCGACTTCTCGTCTTTATAACTGAATTATTATGTTCAGAGAAACAGAAACAGCTTGATGAAAGCTTGAATGCTTCTCCAAGAAATTATGATCAAATCTATTCCCTAGTGCTGGTAAATTATTGTCTATTTTTCCCGAAATGGAATCAGAGATCATAGTTACACGGGAAAATGCTTATAATTACAAAGAAAAGGAAATAAATAGTAATATATATAACTGTATAAGCGTCATCATTGAGTAAAATATATTATACCAAACCCATACATTAAATCAGGATGGCAAAGAAGTCAAGAAACATTGTTGTTCGAACAAATTGAGAAAAATATAAAACATAGGTTAATTTGTTGACAGAAAATGCACCCGAGCAAGTGTATATTCTTTCCCAGCAATCCAGACACCAGTCTGTGACCATTGGACATCCTCCCAGTCAAGATTCTCCTCCAACACCTAACCAGGAAGAAAGCTCAATAAAACTATGACGAGTAACAATATATTAAGGGTGAAATTTATCAACAAAAGAACTAGCAGCAACATGCATCGAAAAGCGTGTATCAGAATTCTAGTTCACATATAACCCATCAAGAGGCACCAAACCAAGCAGCATAGGCAATACCTTCTCTCATAAAGTAGATGATCTCAAATTGTTGATTCTGTTTTAGCACAGATTCAAAGGAAGAAGGCTTGCGCACTCGTGTATGTGTGTGCGACATTGATAACAATAGCAATTTGTAATATTCACCTAAAGACTTCAACATGCAAGATTGGATGGCACTGAATAAAGATTTTCAACATCCCCACATCATACAGTGAAGCAAGAAAACAAAATCACAGAACTTCAGTATAAATTATCTGCTTTTGAAATATTATTAAACTTTGGTATTTAGTTTTGTCACCATGCACTGCAATGTTTTCCATTTGACACAGGTCCAAGCAAACCAGAGTTAGTAAAGTGGGCAGTCACTGGCTGCAAAAAATTTGATCAAGAAAAAGAGGGCCAACCTCACGTGGGCAAAGGAATTCAAAAAGCAAAATGGCGTCTTAAAGAAATAATTTTCAGAATGACATATCTACAGAGAATTTGTTCAATAATGAATGTTTCTTTAAAGAACAACCCATTCTATAATATGCACGAACTCAAAATGAAGGATATAACAATATGAAGTACCTCCACGTATTCAAGGGGCAGTGGGATCCCAACTGACCGCGTGACCTTCTGGGGAAGAGGCGTTTTACATCGAGACCATCTAAAGACATCAATCATAATGTGATCAGAATCATTTCTTTCACCATTGGTGGAATGCGATACATGATTTTGACTTTTCTCTGTCTCGCCTTCATGCATCTGTGATAGCTGTGTAGCTTTGACCATCTTCTCTCCGGTAAAACAAAGCTCATACCTTCAGATAATAAAATACAACACACTTAAAGAATAATGTTTTGCTCACAACATTCTACATAATTTTCTGTAAGGCTCATATTTTTTTTTTTTTTTTTGGGTAGAATGGATGGGCGAAAATGATTCAAGTAGAAACTGCTTCAGACTCAGTTAAATGCTGTAAACTAATGTTGATTTCAAATGCTTGCCCATGGTCATTTATAACAAGGGATCAAGGAATTAGACCAATTCCAGTGTCTTGCATACTAGAAATGGTAAGCCAACAATTCCAATCAGCCCATGGAGCTCCCCCTCCCCCCATTGAGACATAATGATCTTCTAAAAACACCACAGACCCCAGCTTCTGAAACTCTTGTTATCACAATTCTCCATCCAGATATGGCCCCCAGAAAAAAAATTCCTGTACTTTCTAAAAAGTTTACCTTGAAAGTTATTATGAGCAACAAGATCCTACATCACTTTCTGTATAAGCAACTCAATTAATTCTTCTGATTATTTGTATTGCAGCATCTTGAGAATCCTCACCCACCACCAAGATACAGTTTCTGTTTTATCTTTTTCCCTAACTAAATGTTTATAAATTCACTTATGACCAAGAACCATACCGGGATTGGATGAGGGAAAATAAACAAGAACTACCAATTAAAAGGTACAAATTCAATATTAACAAAAGAGAGAACCATATCACAAACACATATTGCCAAATCCCAAAGGAATATATGATCATGAAACCAAACAAGATCAGGGAAAATAAGAAGA
Source organism: Prunus avium (assembly GCF_002207925.1). The sequence continues at coordinate 26,953 of NW_018922639.1, forward strand.
AACATAAAAAGGGGGAAAGACAAAGAATAAAGACAAAAATCCGTATTTTACAAGCAAGCAAACTCTCCTTGGTTATATTGTTTAGCTAAACAAACTAGAAATAGGAAGGAAAATGTCAATTTTCCCTCGTTTACAAGTAACTCATCTCCTATGTTATGTAACATTCAATAGCCAAAACAAATGAAGAAAAATATGTGATAACCAAAATTAGTCCTCAAAACAGATCATGTTCAAATCCCAAATACATAGTACAATATATAATTAGCATTATACCTGCGTGAATGTGTTTCTAAATAAAGAACTTCTCCCTTCTTCAAACGCGCAGAAGTATAAAGAGTTTTCTTCAAACCCTTGTCAGCAACAATGCTTATACTGTACTTAATCCTGAAGAAATTTGAAAGAATGAACTTAGGAAGATGCAATAATCATTGATGGATAGGGAAACTTAAAGTAAAAGAAAAAATGAGCAGCAAAACACGTGAGATGAAGTAAAAAAAAGCAATCTTTCTCTGAACGTTTAAATTTTGAGAAAACTACAATAACAAAATTCCAAATCAAGTAACATCATAAGCTGCGTCCTATTGGATTAGAGTGTTTGGTCCGGCTCTTTCTTATTATAATTTGGCTGTAGCTTTCTCATGAGCATATTGTGCGTATTCTTTAATAATATTTTCCGAAAAAGGAAAAAAATAGTTGCCATGTTGCACACAATATGTTTGAGTGAAGCAATTAACATGCATTCATAGGTTGAGGTGTTACAGACAGCACAAGATGCAATTTTAAAAAGATAAGAAGTTTTTCCTACAAGAGCACTAACACTGAGATTCAAGGATTATTCATTAGATGCCTTGAATGTCTGTAGCCTTGAAAATCAAGATTTTCTTTTTTCTAAAAAAGAAAAGAAAACTTAAATCAGATCCAAACAGAAGCGAGGTTCATTGAGGTTCATATTTAGTAGAAAAAAAACCTTGTTCAACGTATATGGGGGATAGAGTTCAAGAAAAACCAAAAGAATGTCTCCATAAACGAACAAATGAGTATCAACCTAGTGTAATATAATTAACCAAAAAAAGTATTATGAACGCATAAAACATAAATCTATATTGTAAAATGAACATATAACAAGGTGAGTTATCAACAAATTAAAAGTGGACGCTATTTTCAAAGAATCTAACAGCTGCCCAAGAGAACTGAGGGAGTTAAGGCATCAGATGCAAATATGATAAACACCATTAAGCATTCAGACGAACCCCCGCTATAATATAATATATATTATTAGATAGTTATACAGACTAAGAATGTCGTTGCTTGGGTTAAAATATAGCACATGTCTCAAATTCATTCCACATAATGAAAGAGAATGCAAGTTTGTAGATAATACAAGCATTTGAAAACCAAGGCTCAACAAAATTAAAGGGTAAGAAAGATGTGGCCTACCAAGGCTCATTGCAGAGGTTGTACTGTATTGTAACTTCTCGTACAAATCTTTGTTGCCGCAATGCATTCTGAAGAATAAAGCCATTATGTAAGCTGGGAAATAGTGATGATTGCTGAAAGGCTTGTAAAATCATATGACAATACACACATATACTATCCAAGTATGAAACTATAGCACTGGAGTAATGACTGGAAATCTAAACATATGCACAAATAAAAAATCATCTGATGTTGAAATTTAACAAACGATTTTTTTTTCAAGAGCACATGCATATGCATGTAAACTTTAAATTGGTTATGGTGGCGCTGCCTAACTATGGTTATACTGTTTTACAAATTACAATTAACTTAAGTGATAGCACCTTTTGCATTAACTTGAAAAAAATGTTGAAAGCAGTTGAGATCAACTTGACATGCACTTTCTAATAAATCATACATTGGTCAAAACGGGCATTAGAAGTTGAGTTCTTATCTTAGCTAAGATTTAATCAAGAAAAGATAGCAAAGTTAGGAGGGATAAGCCCATCGTAGCAAACAAAGAAAAATGTAAGGCGAGGTGCATTGTTTAACAAGTATATGTGTTCACCCCAAATAAAGCTTAAGGTTGTTTGCTGTCACCACCCAGTCTCATAGAGGCCTTTCGTACTTCCATTGCCAATGAACGTTGAAGGCTAGAGAAAATTACAAACTTAAAGGCAGAACACAGACAAAAACTGAAAAAACAACAGGGTAGTCCATCTGACCAAAGAAAGAAACAGGGTATAGTCTTCATTGCCCAAGAATACAAGCACCTCAGAACATTATCTTTAGCCTCCAAAGCAGAAAGTCCTAACCCCTCATAAGGAAGGAAATTCAATTTAAGTCGCATGAATCATAAGGACCAGAATAAGATGTATTGGATCTCAGAAGACACCCAATAACAAAATTCAACCTCAATAAACTCTTCTAGAGAAACTCCACCTCATCTCACATCTCCGACCCCTCAAACTCTAGTTCCATAAACAACTTTTTAAAATGACGAAACATTCCCAAATACCCTCCAAATAATCACAAACCCGGCAGTCTTGCCTGCTGCCAACTCAAAACAAAACACGAGGGCAAAGCTGAAGGCCCAACCTACCAGATAATAGATCTACATGCCACCCCACTAACAAAAAGGGCACATTATCAAGAATGTCTAGAGCTGAACCCAGGTAAACAACGTGATGTGCAAATACAATTAATAATAACAAAGCAAAAACATTGAAAGAAAGTTTCACGCATTTGGGAAAATCTATTGCTGATTGATTTCCAGTGTAAACTACTCTGAACATCGTTCAAATTCATTTTCAATACATCTGCACTTTATAATACAAAATGCGAAAGGCCTCATGGATTGCTAGAAGGCCCACACCAATTCTGTGTCAAAATTAGTTGCAAGATCTTTGACACAACACATAAATTGCCAGCAGTTTACCAAAAGTTATATTAGGAGCAATATGTATGGATGAAATCATTGTGAACTCTGCTTCATAAAGATTTCTAAACTAAAATATTGGTCTCACACAAATGCAGCAGATAATATTGTAAATCATTTGAAACATATAAATGCAGGGGCCATATTCAGTTACTATTTGGTATCCTTCATTGAGTCACTCTTATTGCGTAAGATAGCATTTCCAAAGTTTACAACAACTTATGGGTAAATTCTACAACAATAATTTTCCTAACCCAAGTACATATTTGTGTGCAGAAACCCTGTTCAGGGTTTGTTCAATAACACACCACATTTTACAGTTCAAAAGAATCAACTCTTTTGTCTGAGTGTAAATTCCAGATCACTGCCTTATTCTATCACAGTATTTTATGTGTCAGGAAAGGGTTTCACAAGATGTTGAATACTTGAGAATATGAAAATCCCCAAACCACTTATATATTTCGAAGATTTAAACTAATCAGCTGCTGCAGATAACGGCAAATGAAATAGGACATATAATCCAAAAGACAAGTTTCTATTACAAATAAATAAATAAAACTTCCTTAAGCAGTGGTTTGCATGTTTCAAAAATTAAAACTTAAAAGTGGCAACAATAATGGAAAATGGACTAGGGGACATATTCCAAAAGGAAGAAAAGTTTCAACTAAAATAGAAATAAAAAAACATTTGCTGAGTAGAGGATGTCAAAATAATACCGAAGCTGCAGCCCTTGTAGTCATTGTACGCTCAACAATCACTGGAGCAAGGGTAGGCTCCACTGTAGAAGTGTGCGTAAGACAAGGCTCAAGATCAATGGTTCCTCCTGCCTTCTGAAAACCAAATAATTAGGAAGAAGCATCAGTGCTATAAGCCCAGAAGAATCATTACAAACCACTAGTTTCCAGTTCATGCTAACAAATTATTAAATCCAAGTCCCTAAATATGTACTTAGCATCTGCAAAATCATATGAAGCACTATATAATTTAGCCATTACATAAAAAGGGTAAAAAAAAAAACACACACACACACACACGCTTAAAAAGGATAAATAAATTGGCTTTAAGTTCTTCTCACCTTCACGATGCAACAGCGCTCAACACGGTAGCTACAACCAATCGCAGCTCCCCAGGCTCGAGATCGAACATTGTTTCTCAGAGTAGAAATGTAACCTAATAAAATGTTAGAATTAAAAGTAAACAAAGCATTAATTTACTCTTCGGAGTGTGTGTAAATGAAAAAGAACTAGCTTAGGTTTTTTAATTGAATAACTGGTGGAGTGCCATTAAATTGGAACAAACAGCGTGGGGTTTTCATTACTATCTAATATAGGGAATGCTATCTTTTCTTCACTTAGAATTATAATTCGGCAAGCACAACCCCTTTAAATAGACAATAAACCTAGCAACCAAAGACCCAAATTTCAGCAATTTTTATTATTAACTAACAGATGGAAAGCTTCCAAGATTACCAGTTCGCTGACATCAATACACCCATAAGCCCTTCTAATACCCTCAAAAACCCTAGACATGTACCACCAGATTCGGACCTCACAAATATTTACCCTTTCATGAACAAGTGCACCTTGGGAGGCACTTTGGCCTTCCATATCGTAAGGAATGGGGAGAAGTTGTCATGCATAACAAAAGAATCAAGAAATGACTCGCAAGAAAACAAACCTAAAGACACAGCAAACTCTCCATCAGCTCTAAAGGATGAAAGTGAGAAGTTCTCAATTAAGGAGAGCAGGGAGAACAGAAGGGGAAAAGCACTTCAATTCCCACCCAAGTAATCCTCCCAAAATTGAGTTTTATCCCCCTCCACAAGAACATGAATATTAGACGAGAAAACAGAAAGTCCTTCAGAAATGCTTTGCAAAGCACTGACTCATGCCTCAATCCCAGTTGTTTGCATGTAAGCCATATTTTACTCTGGATGACCAAGTGCCACAAAGAATTGAAATGACCTCGACGGGAAATCTCTATAGTCATTCCCTAAAACCATCAAGGATGGGACACCACATTCTAACTCACTAACTGATCCTTTAATTAATGATAGCTAATTACTTATTTATATTTCTTTACCTATTTCTCTCTTCTTCTTTGATGTTATTTTAATTATTTTTTTTTAATAAACATTTTAAATTGAAATCAAGCAATTTTCTTCATAAATAAATGAATGAAAAAGAGCTTATATGTATTAACCATTGGGATACTTATTGTATTAATTGTTGGGTAAGCAAATGAATGAATGATTAATGATATTTGTATTTAGGAACTCTATGTAGTCTTGAGTTGTTCATCTAATTCAACATCACAAGTACAACGAATAAACAATTGCTTTAAATCATTTTAAATCAAAATTCGAGGTACATTCAATCAAATTTCCATATCCATATTCTTTGTAAGTAACAGACATTGATAGTGGCACCTATTCACACTAAGCAAGAAATGCACTTACAGTCTTGTGGAGGTAGTACTCGAACTGTAGCACGCAACTCCTGGATTGCAGGAGGCGGGGGAGACGCTGTTGGTCGGCAATATCCTGTGTGCATGAGAACTGGAAAGCAACACTGAACCATTAATACTCAGTTTCATACATGACCAGGTCATATGACATATAGACTCACTACTAACTGAAACCAACCCTAAAACCACATACCAGCAACGAGATCTGAATCATCTGTGTATATATCTGTCCCCCACAGCTGGCCACCTCTAACCTGCATGTAATGGAATTAAAAACATAAAACAAAAACAAATCAAAAGAACAAATGAAGAATAGAGAAAAGCAAATATTAATGTTTTCCCCAACCTAAACACTGATAAGAATGAGAATTGAACAATAAACTTTCAAAACAAATTGGTTCACAAGGGCAAACAAATGTACAAAAGTTGCCAAACCATAAAGGCAGTCAATTAATTTGGAAAGAAAAAATGACTACACTCTAAAAAGCACCTAGTAACAGAAACGTGTTTTAAAATAAAATAAAATAATTAATAATTAAAAATTATGAAAAACCATATATGAAGACTAGAATAGCTACTAATATCAAATACCTACAGAATTGTGTTCACATCTGACATACCACATCTGAAGCAAAGTAATACACAAACAATGAGCAATACTCTGTGGAAACCATAAACAGAAATATACCAAAAAGTTTGAACACGAGCACTAGAAAATTATCACAACGAAGATGCAAGAAAACAAGTACATTCAAAGGAATACACAAACAATGATCAATACTCTGTGTGGAAACCATAAACAGAAATATACAAAAAAGTTTGAACACAGGAGCACTAGAAAATTATCACGACGAAAATGCAAGAAAACAAGTACATTCAAAGGCATACACAAACAATGATCAATACTCTGTGTGGAAACCATAAACAGAAATATACAAAAAAGTTTGAACACAGGAGCACTAGAAAATTATCACGACGAAAATGCAAGAAAACAAGTACATTGTATCCCAATTTCGTATGAACATAATTTAGATCTTACTTGGCGATTTGTTGCGGTAACATGCTCAGCTGGGATCCGAATTTCAAGGGTTGGACCAGTTAGAGAGCTTTCATTTTTTTCACCTTGAGATACTTCATATTCCTTCCACAACTTTATCAGTTCTTGCATGCATTCGCCAACTTTATAAACAACAGAGGATACTTCATTTTTACCTGAAACAATAGCAGTGTTAGCACACAACCAATGTGCAACAATAACCATGCAATACAAAATACTGATGTTGAATATTACAGAAAAGCTAAGAAAACTTTTTACTACATGACTAGAAAACACTCTAACTCTCTCCTGCTCAGTTTGAGTACGCATCTGTAAAAAAAATTAACTAGAATGGAACCTATTTTCAAAGAATTTAGAAGCTAAGATGTTTTATCATGCACAGTGTTCTATAACAATGTAACATACATTGACCCAAAAAAAATAATATCCCCCCTTGTCCGCCTATCCAAAAGAAGGCTGTGAAATCATTGACAAGTTTTCCTCCCTAGGAAAATGCTTATTTATGGATATTTGTCTCTTTAGATTCAATAAATCATGTGACTCTACAGGCAATTGTTCTTATTGCTTCTTACTTTCCGAATTCCAGACAAGTTCAGAGCTCCCTTCTTTCAAACCAGACTACTTCACCACGAGGGTAAAGGGGAAGGCTCCTTTCTTTCAGACCTTAATTCACCATGGGCGCAGAGGGAAGAATTTTTAAATTATGAAAGAGGCTTATTTTTGGGCACGAAAGACAACCCTTAACCAACCAGCATCAACCATAGCAAACATTGTCCACACTGAAACCACCAGAATGAGAGGGCAAGCATGAGATAAAATTGAGAGAAAGACATGAGATTTGGGCATGTCATTTAGGGTTCTTTTCCTTAGTGTTGATCAGTAAATGATTCATCGAACTGGCGAGAAGTTGGGGTCAACAGAGTAGTTTTCTTCTCCCCTTCATTTCAAATGGGATTGCGCAGCAATTTTCCATCCACATGCTCTGTCACTATCATCTAATGCTTGTTTGTTTGAGGTTCTACTAATATTACATGCCAAACAAAGTCAAACATCAGGGGATGCTTTTGTAATTAACTCAAACAGAATTTCCAAGGAATTACAGAAAATATGCTTTCCAATCTGACAAAATAACAGAGTAAACCCCACCTCTAACATGGTATTTTAATCAACCAAATCGTGCAAGGATTAAAATTGGGGAGAGGTGGCTAATCTATCAACCTACTATAACAAGATTTACATGCAAAGTTCCCACAGGACCAAGTTTCCAAAATCTTATATCCAGTCTACCAAAATGAAAGGATGCATTTACAAATGAAGAAAATAGGGAGACAGCACCACAATCTCCAAACCAGTCAGATTTCTGTGAAGATTAAAATTCAAGCCATGTTGGAAATGGAATAATTTGAGAGTCAGAAAGCCTAGAAAGTCGAGGGAGATATGCACAACAATGGAGGCAGACTCAAAAAAGCTATTCTAAATCTCATTCCCCACCACAATCTCCAAACCAGTCAGATTTCTGTGAAGATTAAAATTCCAGCCATGTTGGAAATGGAATAATTTGAGAGTCGGAAAGCTTACAAAGTCGAGGGAGATATGCACAACAATGGAGGCAGACTCGAAAAAGCTGTTCTAAATCTCATTCCCCACCACAAATGAAGGTAAGGATAGAAAAAGCTAAAACCCTGAGAAATGTTTTTCCAGTGACATATACTCAAACCTTTAATCATGATATTGAAATCCCACCCATAAGAATTAAGCCTATATATTAAATGTAGATGATATAATTGCGATCATCAAAAGCAACACATTGAATTCCAGAAAGATGAATATATGTACCAAAATAGCCTCAATCACATCAAGGCTGAAGCTTCATTTAGACAAACACCTCTGGTTTTTGTATATATAATCAAACAGCAGTGACAACAGTAAAACTATAAGTGCAGACTTATGTGTGTATAAATTAATGTGTATAAGAATGGAAGAAATTATTTATGAACAAGGGATATGGTTGGGATGTTGTACATATACATGTATGCATTTATTGGAGGGTAAAGTGAAGAGCACAAACAAAATAAATTTCTGCTGACATCTACAGAACTTCACCAACAAAAAAATTCTTGTTGCAAGAAAATGGAATACAAGGGCACACCTTGGGATCTGCAAAATACAAGAACACATAAACAAAATTAAATTGTGTATGAAACGAGGGACAACATTTCCATCACAAGACAAATGAATATCCATTAACTTCAACATGAAACCAATTTGACTGTATGCTGACGAATGACATTTTGCTGAAGAAAACAAGGATAGCTGTACGTTGATATTTCACTTAAATAATAAGCACGCTTTAAGGAAAAGTATACTTTTCATTTAAACTTGATTCTTGAATTTATAATGGTATTATAAGATTTATGCTTTACCAAGCTATTACCTTGGGCTGCCATTACATTTAGCAAATGACTCATGATAAAAAATAAAGTGATCGCAGTAACAAATATGTTTATCATTTATAATTCGCACCACCAAATTACAAATTGAATCAGTAAAAACAAAATTAAAAGATAAACCTTTCAGCGAATGACTTACGATAACTATAGTAAAATTAATTTCAATAAACAAATATCCTATAAAGAAGTGGAGAGATAACTGCCACTTTATTTTCACACCAGTTATGCTTTTAATATTAGGGTTGATCTTCCACTTCCAAAGAATTTTGCATATACCTAGAAAATATATTGCTTGTAGCCATTGCACAGATTACTACAGACGAATAGCTTTTCTGAATCCATATGCAAAACAAACACAATTATGAATCTACTAAATTTAGGTTCAAAATTAGTAGTTTATCTATGCAATATCAAAACACTAGAGCATATTTTCACATACTTTTTTGAATATGTGAAATCGGTAACCCATCATACTTGCAATAAAATAAGAAACGGAAAAGGAAAATATTTAAACACACCCTTCATTGTCTTGAGTGCGGGACCTAAAGCGCAGCTCACGATTTGCCACCTGAGGGCTACCCCTTGACCGTTGCATCCTTTTACGCTGCTGAACTCCATAATTACAAACTTCCTTATCTCGGTCTGTAGCCCCTTCACAATCTGCACATCCATCATCTGATTCTTTGTCATAGCCCCTACTGCGCTTTTCAGTTCTATCTCCTTCAACATCAACATCTCTTTCTTTCCTCCTATCTCTGGATTCCCTATCAACATTTCTCCAACTATCAAAATCTTTCTGTTTCTTCTGATCTGCTGGCAGAATTTCCTGTTCTGACACTCTAATAGACCCGTCCCCCACTTCCTTCTCATTATTTGAACCATCTTTCTCTACTCCATTCCATGGGTCTTTCTTGGTATGATCCCTTTCCCTCTCTCTTAGTCTTTCCTTGTCTTTGCCGGTGTCCCTCCTCTCCCTCTCCCACCTCTCTGCATCTCTTTCTTCTTTTGCTGGTTCTTTACACTCACTACTGCTGTTAGCTACTGGAATAGTGCTCCTACGATCACTTCTTTCCTTATCCCTGTCTCCCCATTCCCGGTACTTCATATCTTTCCTTTTTCTATCCTTTTCTTTGAATTTATCCTCACCTTTAGAATCAAATTTATTTTCCCCAACAGCCTCATGTGCCTCTACATGATCCCGCTCCTCAGTAACAGGGACTTCCTTTCCAACCTCAACATGGCCTTGTGTACTACTGCGATGCCAGGTATCTGTACTTCCAGCTGGGGCATCAGAATACCGTTTTCCTCTATGGTATTCCTTTGAGTCTTTCCAATTCAGGTGACTACTGGCCACACCATAACCTTCCATTTTCAGGTCAGCCTTCAGATCATTAAAATTCTCCCTTTCATATTTCGTCTCCTTATTGTCATCCCCTCGACTGTCATACCTCACATCCTTTTCACCCTTAGCATTCTGTGTATCCCTTCTTGACTCACTGTATAACTCCCTTGTCTCCGTCTTTGTGTCTCGGTTCTCAAACCGAAGATCTCTAGTATCCTTGGAATCTCTGGACTCCAATCTGTTTTCAGAAGCAGCAGGCTGATCTACATGCAAATCATTTGAAGTTGATGGCATTCGATATATTGAATGAATGGGAGATCTTCTATCTGGGTCACGGGATTCTGTACGGGGAATCTTCGGCAAGCGAGAATCTTGAGCCATCTCATAGGGAGGATGGTACTCATTGGAAACCGATGATGACAGCTTCGGGTAAGCTCCTGAATCATCATGTGGGTATTTTGAAGAGGAGGAATGACCACTCTCTTCGTGAGGTCTTTTAGGTGCACCGCTCATGCTCAAGTTCCTACAATGTTATGTACCCTACTTGGTCTGAAAAACAAAAATGATAACAGCAGCAGCTTCCCTTGTCCTTCTTATAACCGGAGCAATGGATGTTGCAAACTGCATAAACAGGTGTTGAAACAAACATTTGAGGGTGAACACATCTAATTTGCAGTTCAGACCGCAAAGATATTATTATTCACAGAACCCAGACAACGAGAACTGTAAACTACGCACTTCACATAGAGGTAATAAGTGAGAAATCACTAAAATTTAGTCCATAGTTGCCTAATTCGCTCAACCCCCTACGAATTTCGATCTGGATCGAGCGTACTTGCGGTCCGGTATCGATCTGGAACGAAAGATTTAACGACTCAGTTCTAGAGGAGAGAACAGTACCTGATAGACGACGTCGCTGCTACTGAACAGTACCTGACCGCCGACAGCACACGAGCAATCGAGGGCACATGAGGGAGAGTGCTATAGCTGATGAGCCCACGTTTGATTCTTGGGGCATAAGGTGAAGGAAGATATAGGGTTCGGAGAGGATTTTTTTGGACGAATAGATTCGAAGAGGTGGGATGGGTGATAAATGGAGAGTTGTTCTATATTAAGGTCCATATTTATATGTCTTCAACTGACATAGTTTTAGCCGTTAGATTATTTGATTCTTACACTATCAAATACACCTTTTGGAATATGTGTGGTTAAAATGTGTGTTCCACTTTTAAGGTCCATATATGGAGGACTTATTATAGAATTTCGCAATAAATGAATAGTGTAGAATTTTGCGATAAATAAATAGGCGTAAGAGCATCTCCAGTGGACAGCCCAGCCCAGGCAAAAGGCCTACTCTCCCAAAATCTGCTCCAAGGGTGACATCTAGCCCAAATAAGGCCCAAGATAGGCACTGAACTCAACAAAGAAAAATGGGTTAATTAGGGCCCGTTCGGTAACGTTTTAAAGGATTATTTTTATTTTCAGAAAACAAAAATGAGGCAAAAACATGTTCGGTGCCCCAAAAACATAAAACACTAAGAATGCTTTCATAAAATGAAAACAAGTTCATGTGTACTTGTAGAAAATCGAAAAAAAGTTGTTTCCATTCTAATGGGAAACGTTTTCATAAAAATAACTTACATATTATTATTTCAAATTGTACTACCAGACACGTTTTCATTGTTTTTGTTTTCTGAAGATGTTTTCTATTAATCTACCAGACGCATTTTCATTTCCTGAAAATGCAAATTCGTTTTCTTATTTTCATTCTTTGAAAATACTATAAGAAAACATTCTTCGAAAATGTTACCAAACGGGCCCATTTTTTGTCACTAGATTTTGGATTGAAATCAAATTTGGTCACTGCAATTTTAATTTTCCCAATTTCGTCACCCTAATTGCAACAGTTAACAAATTCAGTCCAATTCCTCGATTCCGTCAATTTGCTTAATTAAAAAATATTTAAAATAAATAAATCGAAAGTAAATTATCTCTACCTCTCTCTCTTCCTATCCCCACCACAGATCGACTGCCTCCTCCCACATGAGAACATCTCAATGTCTCCTTTCCTCTTATTCTTCCTCATCAAACCCTCCCAGAAAATACACAGTTTGGAGTGCAAAATAATTGATTATGTTGTATACATTTCTTTAAATGGAGGAACTATGAGAAATCCAAAATCTATTTGTTAACATTTTGATAGGTTACAGATATAAAGCTTGTGTTTTGTTCACTCTCATCCATCAAATTCAGGAATTACTCATAGCCATAGACATCCAAAACTCTTATAAATTTTTGGGTTCAGTAATAGTCACAATTTCACAAACATCCAGAGTATGAGATTTTGAGTTTATAAAGAAGGACCCATAGCAATAATCAGCAAAAACTTGTGAGTTCATAAAAATACCCATAGGAGGCAGGATTAATGGGTATTTGAGTATTCCCTGAGAAAAAAAATTCCTGTAGATTCATCATTCATGTAGACTAAGAAAACAAATTCATGTAGATTCATATGCAGCATTTGGGTATTCCCTGGAAAAAGCTCAAGTTCGTCGGAGATGGCTGAGTTTCGTTGGAGGTGATGGAGGCTGTGAGAGAGAGATAGAGTAGAACTTTGGTGTGTGGGTGGGAGGAGGAAGAAGAAGGATAGGCGGCGAAGATACTGGGTTTGGGGTAGAGGTGTCAAACGGGCCGTGCCGGGCCTGCCCGTCCCATTTAAACTCGTACTTTTAACATTTTTGTGCCGTGCTGAGCCGACCCATTTAATTTATCGGGCCGTGCTGTGCCGGCCCATTTAATAAAATCATTTATCCTGGCCCGGCCCAAAGCCCATGTCCACATTGAAACGGGCCGGGACCGGGCCGGGCTCGTGCCGTGCTCGTGCTCATGCTCGTGCCGTGCCCGTGCTCGTGCTCGTGCCGTGCCCGTGCTCGTGCTCGTCCCATACTCGGGCCCAAGAACCAACCCATTGAATTTGAAAATTTTTCACTTGATTTTTTTTTTCCACTAGATAATTCAAATTGTAAACATTAAAAATATAATTAGAGGCAAGAAATGATGAACTATTTGAAAACATTAATCAATCAAACATCCAAAAAATATGAAGGGGCGGAGGGCAAAAAGTGTCCAACTCAACAAAGTCCACTTCAACTTTCCATATTTAAACAACTTATTATTTTATATGTGAAGAAATATCTTGCTTTGATTATAAGAGAAGCGTATATGTCATATGTATTGATTAGATATCAAGTCCAATGTTGTTTAATTAATTAAGGACCCAAGTAATTTCCCTAAAATGAAAGACATCAAATATATGTTTATGATTTGAAAAAAAAAAAATATAAACAATGACATTAGATGTCAAATTATTGCATTTTAACTTTTTGAGAAGAAAAAAAAAGCTAAATGGGCCGGGCTTGGGCTCGTGCTTGGGCTTGTGTCGTGCTTGAAGCGGGCTCGGGCCAAGCCCGGCCCATGTCAGGCCATGGGCCGACCCGGTTCATTGGACCTATTTTTTTATCCCGGCCCCGCCCAAGTTTTTGTGCCGTGCCAAGCACAGCCCATTAATATTCGTGCTCGTGCCGTGCCGTGCCTCATTTAAACGGGCTGGGCCGGCTCGTATCGTTTAACACCTCTAGTTTGGGGTGAGGTTGGTGACGGCTGGGGGGATTCGGTCGGGATTAATGGTTTTAATTGTTGTTACAATTTTTTAAAAAAAATATTATTTTAGATAATGTTTATTTTAAGTTAATTATTTTAATTTCATATTAAATATTTTTTTAATTAGGCAAATTTACGGAATTGAGGAATTGGACTGGACTTGTTAATTGCTGCAACTACGTGACGAAATTAGGAAAATTGAAATCACGATGACAAAATTTGATTTCTACGCGATGAAATCACGATGACAAATTTGACCAAAAATATAATTAACACAAGAAAAATTATTTTAAAAACTCGAAAAATTTTCTGAAAAATTATCAAAAACTTCAAATATTTTATACATACCTATCAAATTTTTATTTATTAATCTCATATATATAAATAAAATTAATCCCATATAATAGTAATTGCCCTTAGGTTGCCATGACAATGGGTGGAAAAGCACAAAAAAAATTGCTAGGTCATATACTATTCAAGTGAACATTAACCGCTCTTACTTGCTCTTACCCTTTGCCATGGCAAATGGGTGGAAGTGCTCTAAGGGAAACGTATTAGAGGTTGGGTGGGTGGGTGTGTCAATATAATAAGGGCATATTTACATATCAGTAATAGAGAAAGTAAGGAATAAGAGAACTTAGGAATTGGGGCAGTATTGAATCGATATGGAAAGAATCACTCCCATTAAGCTGTTTACTAAACATATGGAATTAGCAAAGGAATGGGGTTAATTCACATTGTTATTGTTTACTAATTTTCATGAATCAAAATCCAAATTAATTTGATTACTAAAATGTCCTGCACATTTTCACCACAACACATATAATTCTCAAATTGGCTAAGGAGACCAAACTAATCCTACAGCAAACTAGTAAGGCGGTGTAAACATGAGGAATCAATATGCTGAACAAGATGAACAGCAAGAGCCCAATTAAATGATAATGTTAATAACACCTTTGTCCAGAGCCAATTTCAAATGAAAAAATAAACTCCAATAAATATATATCTTTCACCTACGTAACTAGTGTTGAGGCCCAAAAAATCCACGGTTCGGCCCAAATAAATTCTCGGCCCAATGCAATACCTTACCGAGAAGAAACCCGATTTGGGCACGCGAAAGTTCTTCATATGCGCTTACACACATGCCACGTCAAGCAAATAAGTAACACGACACGCTACAAGCTTAAGTGGGCCCAAGCCACGCAAGATGCCTAAGGCTTGCTTGAGTGGGTTGTGGTATGGATGGTAATAAGTTGACATGAGGCCCATTGATAGGCCAAGAAATGGAAGTCCCGGGGTCGCTTGGGAGCCTCGGAACTCAGGCCCATTTCTTAGGCCCAAACATGTGGGTGAGCACAAAAGAGAAAATATCCCAACCAAAATAGCCTATTGACTCAACCAAAAAAAGCTCAATGCTTGATAGAGATAGCCCACTTACTCAATAAACCAACTTGGCCCATACAATTACAATAGAAGAGCTGCAAAGCTCCAGCACCTAGCTGAAGAACAAAGCCACGAAGGAAAGTCTAGAGGTTCACTATGCAGAGTTGCTGGGAAGTTCCAGCACATGGGAGGAACAAGTTTCAAGTAAAAACTTACAAAGGACCAAGGGATATTGGAGCGCAGATCACCATTTGAACCAGCATGCATACCCATTCTCTTTCCCTCATCATACCTGGCCATAAAAAAAAGGAAGAAAGGAAAGGAAGGAGATGGTTGAAAATGGGAGTTCTGAGGCAGTTGCGGGAGAGAGTCTTGATGTAATGACCTCAAAAATAATATTTGGTTTTATTATTTTTGTGGAAAATCTTATTAAGTCGTGTGACTATTTTGGGTGTTGTATGAATTTGGTTTGATGTAAAAATATTGGAATTAAGTGAGTTTAATCAAATTGGGACAAAAATACCCGTATGATTAAGTTTATGATTTTTCAAAGGAAGTACAAGAAATTGAAGTGAGAAAATTATGATTTTTGAATTGGAAAATCAAGATTGATTTCACAAACGCGTAGGCGCAAACGGTTCGTGAATCGGAGTTGAAACGAAGAAGTTATGCTCGTTTGAAGTTTCAGGGACTTAATTGCAAACAGAGACTTTGCCTATAAATATCATATGGACACTGTTGAGGGTTCAGAAATTGCAATTCAACCCGGAGGTTTGAGAGCTCGTCGGATAGGCGAATTCCGGCGGCTGTTGCGGCGGTGTACGGTGGAGGTGATCGACACCACCAACCCAGATAGAAAGCCTGCTATCTTGTGAGCATATCCCAAGAAGAATCGGAATCATCGGAGGTGTGGTGAAGGCACAGTGACGCCGTGAAGTTGGTTCGTCAACAGTGAATTCAACAACTTCAACCGGCGGTTTGAGCCACTTACACTTCGAATTGGACCTTGAGGTAAGAATTAAAGTTGTTCTACTCAGTATTATGAACATTTTGGGGTAGGTCTTGACCGGCGATTCTAGGGTTGGTCAGTCGCCGGAATAGTACCCGAACCACCACCGGCGGTGGCGGCGCGTGGCGGTGCAGGGTGGGGATTCTAAGTTAGGGCTTTAGAGACAGAATGTAGTCCTGGAGTTACTGAACATGATAGTATGTTTAAATTGTTGAGATTCCGTCGTTTAGTCGACGATCGGAGCCTCACAAATCTGGACCGTTGGTTGGAGATGATCGGACCGTTGGATCGTGTCCAATTTTAATTATGTTGTAGCTGGTATTGTGAGGATTTTGTAGGTTTAGACAGATTGATGATTGGATGTCCCGATCTTAAGGTATCATGTTTCAAAGTTAAGGCGAGCGATCGCCATTCGATCGTGTAATGTAGAATAATCCGACCATTGGATTGGGCCCGAATTGTCGTATGGTGATGTCCGGACTATTTAGAGTCTATTGGTGCAATCGGATTTGAAATCTGAGATTGTGGGCCCAAGGTGGATTTTTGGAGTGTCGGTTAGACATGTGGGACCCACGGGACCCAAATAGTGCCTTTTGGACAATAGGTGTCATTGGTCATGATTTGACGTCGACAGCACGTACATCACAGTTTTGAAGTTGGTTGGACGAGATTTGATCGCTTTGGATCCCCGGTTGGTCCAAAGGGCAATTTCGTCATTAGATACGAAATCTTGGATTTTGGAGTTTTGCGCTAAGTTGAGTTATGTACTTTGCTTAGGTACTGTTGGAGTTTGAGTTGCTCGTTGAAGTTTGGGATTGAGGATTCGTTAAGTTGTTGAAGAAGCAGCTTGGACGAGAGGTGAGTAAAACCATCCAAATCGTGAGTAAAATCACGAATTATTATATTTATTATAAGGTGACCTTGGATAATGTTAATGGCTATAATTAACATGTTGGTTGTGATTTTGTAAAATGTTTTAATTGATTTAAAACACATGAACTTGTTCATCAACGGTTCATGAGGTAAGTGAAACCTATTTTGTTTTGAATTAATTCTTTTTATTAGAGATTTTGGTGTTGAACCATATAACATATGTTGTGGATGTATGGTGGAAATTCATTCGTGAATAACCACATAAATATATATAATAAATAT
>NW_018922639.1:44853-55266 GCF_002207925.1 Prunus avium
AAACACTACCTTGGAGTTTTGTAGTGTTATAGATTAGAGGTTCATAGTATTCTCTCTTCTATATGTCAAATAAATGACGTGTTAAAACTACTTTGAAATAAAAGAGTTTTGGTGTGGTCACAGGTGGTGATCGAAACAGTTCTTTAAATAAAATAAAAGAATTGTGATTGTGATGATATTGATGATTATGATTACCTTGGGTATACAAGGATTGTGGTGTGCTAATGAAAGTGCATGTGTTTGTATATTATGTGTAATTGACATATTATACTGTGGACGTGGTTGACTCATACAAGCTTTAGAAAGCTTACCGGGTTGTTCTGTGGTGAACCCGGTGCACTATTCAATGGTGTAGGGGAAAATCCTGCAGGTGGTAGAGACCGTGAGCAGGAGATTTAAGGTGAGGAGCAGGAGGCTCGTGGAATAGTGGTGTTGTATCAAGAAAGAAAAATTTAAATTTCTAGGTACTTTTGTTGAAGGTTCCGAACTTCACGTCCCGGATGGTTGGTTGTTCTGTTTAAACTTTGCAGATTAATTGTTGTTGAAAATTCGGGGCGTGACAGTTTGGTATCAGAACATATGGTTCTGCTTTGATGAAGTGTTAGAGCTTATGGTCAGCTCTAAGAAGGGTTTAGGTGTTAGAGGAATGGGTCCTCTGTTGTGGCTGTGGTTGTACGTTAATTTCAAACTTGGTTATTTTGAGATAATACTCAAGTATGGAATTAACAGTTCACTTGTTTTTTTTCCAAAAAGGGAATGGACCGAGGCAGAGGTCGAGGCAGAGGTCAAGGCATAGCTGGTGGTAGGGGCGAAGAGCAAGGAGCTGTAAAGATTACTTTTGAAATTCATAAGGAGTCTGAGGAGGAGATTGGAGAAGAAGCTCATGCTGGTGCGCAAAATATGCGCAATGTGCCAATGGATGATCGTACAGCTAATCTATTTGCAGAGTTCTTGCAGGCACCGGGGCATGGGGTTCCTCCACCACCACCAGTGCCACCCGCAGATCCCTTTAGAATGTCCCAATTGGTTCAAGACCTCAAGAAACTGGGAGTTAAACCCTTTGAGGGTAAAGTGGATCACATGAAGGCGGATAGGTGGATACGGAATCTTGAGAACTACTTCAAGATGTTGCGTATGACTGGTGTTGAGAAGACGAGTGCAGCTTCCTTTTACTTACAGGATGAGGCATGAGTGTGGTGGGATACGGTGGAAAGATCACAGAATGTGGATGATGGATTGGGAAGAATTCTTGGCACTCTTTTACAAGAAGTACTTTCCTGATACTGTCAAGGAGGAGTTACAAATGGAATTCATAAACTTGACACAAGGGACCATGACCGTGAGGGAGTATGAGGCACGGTTTGCTGAGTTGTCTCGTTTTGCAAACCCTCTGAGTGAGTTGCAACTAACCCAGAAGTTTCAAAGGGGTTTGAATGCTTATGTGAAGAAGATGGGGACTGGTTTCCGCCATACGAAATTGGTGGATGTGGTGGAGTGTGCAAACTCTATTGAAGCAAATAATAATGAGTTTAAGAAGAGTCTGGATGTCAAGAGAGACGTCAAGGGGAAAGGAAAGGCACAAGCACAGAGTAGCACTATTGGGAGTCAGGGAGGTGTTGGTAAGAAGCAGAGGATGGGGTACCTGACTGTGATAAAAAATGATGCACATGCTAACAAGGTGTTTCCTAAGGCTTTACAACCCTTTCGAAACATTTTGGGTCTGATCTTTGAACTCAGACACGAGGGGGATATTTTCTTTAGTTTTCTCCTTACGGCAGCCCAGGCCCGCAGTAGCTGCCGGAACAAAAAAGCCCCTACAACTAGTAAACAATCAAATAATAATAACCTGCATAATCTTCATACCATTAAATACACAATCTTCATACTACCAAAAAAAGAGATATATAATCTCAATGAAAGTCATTCACCCATTACTCATCAATCACAATCATTGTAAGCCATGCTCCATAAGATTAAGCACATAATCTTTTTTTTTCTTCATCAGTCATGGTAAAGAAGACCCTCAGCAAATTGTGCTCTTTGGCTTAAACGTTGGTGATACGAAATACTTGCAAAGGAGATAGGAATTCTATTTTCCTTAGTTCACCACCAAGTTTAGCTTGCATATCAGCAAGATCCTTCTCTATTGAAAGAACATTAACCAAGCCTGCAAGCTGAGGTGCCATTCCTACTACAGCTTCAGCCATAAGTCCAAATTTGTTAGATATTTCATTCAAAGCATTTACCTTCTTACGAGGATGATTTGGACCACTTGCTACATCTTGTGCGGTTCTCTTTTGTTGGGCACGTTGTTGGGCACTCGAGGGTTGGGGATTTGGTTGTATAAAGGTTGTCTCGTCATCTTCCAAATCCTCAACATCCTCAAATTGAGATCCCTCGTATTTTGAACCCCCATATTGTGACCCACCATCAGGATGTGAAAACATCTCCTCAATAAAGTCATCACCCACACTTCTATTCTGATGAACACTTGCATCATCTCACCTAACTTCTTCTTCATCATCATCAGCATTTCCAGCATTTGTTCCAATAGCACGATCTTTTCCGTATATCTCTCCAAGTGCATAGTAATGTGGAAACGACTTGCCATACAAACCACTTGCATCCTTTTTGTTCTACAATTACAATATATATCTGCATTAGTATTCTTAAATAAATATTAAAGACATAGCATAACATATGTATTTTTTAATTCAATACGCCCATAATAGGATATGCTTAGATTTACCTTCGCCCATGCATCAAATACACTTTTCTCACATACCAACATCATCTCCTCTTCATTCCACCCAAAACCACTTTGAGATAATGCGTCAGCTAAAGCACCATATTTTCCCTTCAAAGTCTTCACCCTTGATTCAATATGGGGTGATGCCTTCAACCCAGAATTCGGAAGTTTGACTTCTAGCATAGTTTCTAATTTATTCAAGTATCCATTTTTAAAGCCTGAGTCACCTCGCCAATTGGTATTCTGATGGAGTTCCATCAAGCATTCCATCAATGTGTTATCCTCCTTAGTTGTCCAATAGCGCTTATTTTGTCCCCTTCCTCCCTTTACTTTTCCACTTGAAGTAGCAGTAGAACTCATGACGATAAATGATCTACTACATAAATAAACAAAAAAAGAATACAGTTTTTGAATCAAAAGGCATGACAA
Source organism: Prunus avium (assembly GCF_002207925.1). The sequence continues at coordinate 48,032 of NW_018922639.1, forward strand.
GCAAGCAATGTCATATAACAGATGTTGTCAATGGCACAGGCATGAAAAACAATCAATCTGCTACATAAGTGATGAATAACATGTAATTATATTGAAATTTTTGAGTTTCCAGCTCTAAAAAAAGAATGAATGAATGAATGAAAAGGTTCTTAAAAACACAGGAACTCACATTAGTTGTTCATATTCAATACATTACATAAGCACAATAAATAAATAATGTCTTGAGTACATTAAATAACATGATAAAAACAAACAAATAATGTGTTCATCACATGTCTTTATTCCCTATTTCCATTCCATGTATTCCACATTTCATTTGCAAGGTTTTGCCTCCATACACTCCACTCGTCTGAGGACTCAACTGTACCAATGTAATCATTTGTTTCCAAAGTTCCATCTACAAGCTGATTGTCCACTTGATGTTCAATAGGATCCAAAGCCATCTCTCTTCTTATAAAGTTATGGAGCATACAACACACAGAAATTATACGACGTTGTGTTATAATATCATAAAAGGATGGACTCCTAAGAATTGCACAACGCATTTTTAATAAACCAAAACACCTCTCAATAACATTTCTGGCACTCGAATGTTTCATATTGACTCAAGTCGGTGCCCATCCCTCCAATCATTAAGATGATAACGTTGTCCTCTAAAAGGTGCAAGGAAGCCTGTTCCGTTGGTGTAACCAGCATCCACTAAGTAATAATAACCTAATGTAAAAACAAAACAGTAAGAGACATAAACCTAAAGTGATATTTTATGCATAACGGAAAATGCACTAAATTAAAATATTAGTTTTTAAATATTACCATTAGGGACTTTTAGTCCATTCCTCCTACTCAAAGCATCTTTAAGGACTCGACTATCATGTGCAGAACCCTCCCATCCAGCCAAAACATATATAAACTGCAAGTCTTGAGAGCAGACTCCCAAAACATTCGTTGCTATTTCACCCTTCCTTGTTCTGTACTTTGGTTTCTCTCGCTTTGGTACCTTCACTCTAATATAGGTTCCATCTAATGCTCCTAAACAGTTCTATATTAAAATATAAAAAATTATTAATAAGGTTCTTAAAAGAAAATTAATATTTTTTAGGATATGCTTAGATTTACTTTCACCCATGCATCAAATACACTTTTCTAACATACCAACATCATCTCCTCTTCATTCCACCCAAAACCACTTTGAGATAATGCATCAGCTAAAGCACCATATTTTCCCTTCAAGGTCTTCACTCTTGATTCAATATGGGGTGATGCCTTCAACCCAGAATTTGGAAGTTTGACTTCTAGCATAGTTTCTAATTTATTCAAGTATCCATTTTTAAAGCCTGAGTCACCTCGCCAATTGGTATTCTGATGGAGTTCCATCAAGCATTCCATCAATGTGTTATCCTCCTTAATTGTCCAATAGCGCTTATTTTGTCCCCTTCCTCCCTTTACTTTTCCACTTGAAGTAGCAGTAGAACTCATGACAATAAATGATCTACTACATAAAATAAACAAAAAAAAGATACATATTTTTGAATCAAAAGGCATGAAAAGCAAGCAATGTCATGTAACAGATGTTGTCAATGTCAAAGGCATGAAAAACAATCAATCTGCTACACAAGTGATGAATAACATGTAATTATATTGAAATTTTTGAGTTTCCAGCTCTAAAAAAAGAATGAATGAATGAATGAAAAGGTTCTTAAAAACACAGGAACTCACATTAGTTGTTCATATTCAATACATTACATAAGCAAAATAAATAAATAATGTCTTGAGTACATTAAATAACATGATAAAAATAAACAAATAATGTGTTCATCACATGTCTTTATTCCCTATTTCCATTTCATGTATTCCACATTTCATTTGCAAGGTTTTGCCTCCATGAACTCCACATGTCTGAGGACTCAACTGTACTAATGTAATCATTGTTTCCAAAGTCTCATCTACAAGCTGATTGTCCACTTGATGTTCAATAGGATCCAAAGCCATCTCTCTTCTTATAAAGTTACGGAGCATACAACACACAGAAATTATACAATGTTGTTTTATAATATCATAAAAGGATGGACTCCTAAGAATTGCACAACGCATTTTTAATAAACCAAAACACCTCTCAATAACATTTCTGGCACTCGAATGTTTCATATTGACTCAAGTCGGTGCCCATCCCTCCAATCATTAAGATGATAACGTTGTCCTGTAAAAGGTGCAAGGAAGCTTGTTCCATTGGTGTAACCAGCATCCACTAAGTAATAATAACCAAATGTAAAAACAAAATAGTAAAAGACATAAACCTAAAGTGATATTTTATGCATAACGGAAAATGCACTAAATTAAAATATTGGTTTTTTAATATTACCATTAGGGACTTTTAGTCCATTTCTCCTACTCAGAGCATCTTTAAGGACTCGACTATCATGTGCAAAACCCTCCCATCCAGCCAAAACATATATAAACTACAATTCTTGAGAGCGAACTCCCAAAACATTCGTTGCTATTTCACCCTTCCTTGTTCTGTACTTTGGTTTCTCTCGCTTTGGTACCTTCACTCTAATATAGGTTCCATCTAATGCTCCTAAACATTTATATATTAAAATATAAAAAAATTATTAATAAGGTTCTTAAAAGAAAATAAGTATTTGTGTTTTGAATAATTTCATAGCTATAAATAGCGCATACCTTAAACCACTTCCAACTATAGTCTGTTGAGTTCTCAGGTACAGGTTCAGGTGATTTCTAGAAATCCTTTTGGCATCGAATCATTGCTTTCAAGCACTCATGAAAATATTTACTAACAGTTTGTCCCGATCTAGTAAAATTAAATTTTATGACGCGATTTTTATGATGGTGTGCAAGAATGTTTAAAAAATTGCAACCATCTCCTCTGTGGACACGTTTTGGGTCGATCGTAGTTCTCCTTTAGTGACCAAAATCTGACAAAGCTTATGAAAGGATTGTCTATCCATCCTTAGTTGGTCAATACATGTAGTATCACTCCCATAAACTAAGTCCATGTAGGTATTCTAGTTGTTTGTAAACTCTTATCACCGAAGGAAGACTTGGTCGATGACTTTTTCAATAAGCTAAGCAAGCATAGACATAACTCGCAGCACACACAACAAATATTATTCGAAGGTAGACAATCAAAGCATTTATAGTAACACGTAGTTTCCTTTTTGTGGACAAACTTAATCGAGCCATTTGTCTACATGACATTAAAAAAAAAAAATTATTCAAGATATCAATACCTTAGTATCTGAGAAAGTTGAATTTCAAGAACCTTACCTAATTTGGGATATGATATTGCTTTGCTAAACATTGCTTTCGTGCTCGACAAGATATACTCACAGTCACTTTTATTGACACCTGCAAAGAACTAAAATTGTAAAATTAAATATATAGTAATACATGTAAAGTTTAATTTCATTTGGGGTAAAGTCTACGTATTACAACATAAGATTGTTGTCTTTTTTCTTTTTTTTGCTGTAGACATGAACAAATATATATGTGATATGAAAAATAGTTTCACAAATGTGAAAAAATTCTTATGCTGCTGCTGGTCACAGATTGTTTTTTTTTCTCTTCGCATTATGCTGCTAGTCAGAATGAATTCATTCATTCAAATGCAAGGAGACCATTGCCATGTCGATTTGTGTAACTTTCTTTCTTCAAAAAAGAACTTGAAGCACATAAGAAGCCTCCAGGTGTTCGGTATATGCCACCAATCAAACCTTCTGATCTTGCATATATGATTCGCTCAAATTATCAAAAACAGGCACACTACAAGCCTTTGTGAAAGGTAAAGTGCCAAACTGAAAAAGAGGATTTCAGTCACAAACTTTGTATGGTACAAATAAATATTAATAAGATCGATAGATAGGGTAGGCAAATTATGTTTGTTTTCTCAACACAAATCAACACCATATGAATTAGAAATACAAGGAACAGGGGCAAAATATGAATTAGAACAGTAATTTGGTTTATTTTTTGCACCAACTACAAGATTTTCCAAACCCAATGGAAATAAATTATGAAATTCACACCATTGTGATATTCTACTATCAAACTTCATTCATATACTACCAAGATGGTCAACTATGACAATATCATCAATTTCTTTATCCATGACCATACTTTGTTTTGCGATGAATGTAAAGACAAAAGATCGAAGAAGAAGAAGAAGGTAGATATATAGATAGATAGAATGACTTACATAGCACAAGGCGTTGCTGCTGCTTCTCGGAGGCTGTGTCTGCAACGTTAACATGAAAAAGAAGTTGGAGCGTCTTCGAACTTCTTCTTGGCGTGAGTTTTTATTTCTTTTTAGGGTTTGGGGTGTTTTGGAATTATGGTAAAGTGGTAAGTGTATTTTTGGAAGTTATTAAGGGAAAACATGAATGGGAATCGTATCGACTACCCGCCCTAGTTGATTTGATACCTAGTTTTGAGGGGATGTGATTACGGATTTTGAGTTAGGGCCCACTTATTTTTTCATTCCTGATTGCAAGTAAACGCAAGGGAAGTCAGGAATGGAAATCATTCCCTTTCCTCCCATACCCATTACTGATACATAAACATGCCCTAAAAGTGTTGCTTATGGTTTCAACAATTCAGTCTTTTTCTCCTGGACCCTATGGTCCAAGGAAGTTGTGGTTACCTACTATTAGATCTAATCTAAGGGTTGAGAAGAAATTGGTTTAAATAACAATATGTCATCTTTTATTTTTCTTTTATTGCAGTAAAATAAAAGATGACATAGATAACCAATAAGAATTAGAATGAATCTTAAATGACATGTGTTCTTGATTTTCGTTTGCAACACCGGAGTTGAAAGTAGTTGTGAACGACAATGGAGGAAGAACATGTTCTTGGTTTTCTTAGAGAGAGCGTGTTTTGGTTCGAGTGAATTTTTCTTTTTATAAGCTTTTGTTTTTGTTTAAGTTAATTAATATTTTGTACACTAAAAGTAATAAAATAATGACATATTGATATTTAAATAAGACCCTTAGATTAGATCCAAGGATGAATGACCAAAACTTCCTTAGACCCTAAGGTCCAGAAGAATGGGATTGTTCAAGAATTGCTAAGAAAGAAGGAACATCACAGTTCTTTCAATACGTTAAACGAATAAAATATGTAACTTATTGAATAAATAAAAAACCACTTATTCGTAAAATAAATAAGTTTATAATTAAAATTTGCATATAGAAACATAAATTAAAGTTTATCGTTGAAACTTCAAACCAAACAACATGGAAATTGAGAATACTTAAAATTAAAAATAGCAACTTTAGCCAACTGGTCATTTTTCCTTCGCTTTTGCACTAGTCCTTGTGCTTGAGCTCCATCCAAGAGAAAACTGACTGGGCATAGAGGACAGTCAGGATGATGCTTGGCCATGAACACCTGAATAATCGCCCTCCAACCCCTTCCATCTCATTTCCTCCAATTTCTTAGCAGAGTCATCTAAAAAAGAGGATTCTAGATCAATATCTCATTTCTTGAATGACCCATCTTTGTAGCTCTCACTGAAACGTGATTAGAGACAAATATTGGAATAGATATAAACCAATTGATCAACTATTGCAAAATTCAGCTAGTTTCTCTTAACATTATGGATGTAAGATATGTGCTCCAAATTCTTTCCATAGATGAACTTGATATCGGTTGAGCCAACACCTTTATCATTTGTTAATATATATAAAAAATAAATTATTTAAGATAAAAAATAATAATTAAAAAATATTGAAATTAAATTTATACCTTTTTAGCGACCTTTGCTAATTCTGATGTTTCTGCACCATATGTTGACCACCAATCAATGAGATCCATAACCAGAGCATCTGTTTGAGCCTCTAGTGAACCATAAAAACCTTTTTGTTGACGGAAGCGAGCGAATTGTTCTTGTAGCAATCGAGCCTCAGCTTTAGTTTATGATATCCAATCAAAGGCTTTAACAACATTTTTCATCATTTATATGTCTTCATTAGGGCTTGTGGGGGTTTTTTTTTGTTCCGGCAATTATTTGTGGGCTTGGGTGTTTCAGAAAACCTAAAAACTATAGGTTGACCCTCTATCTCAATTCTTATTCCTTCTTCAGAAACAGAGAAAGGATAAAGCATATTAATGAAGGGGGTTCCTAATATCAGGGACTGGTTTAAACCTTTCACCAAGACAAGAGGGGTTTCAAAACAAATACCCTGATTAAGCATAGCAGCGTTAGATAATTTAAACTGAATTCCCATCCTTTGACTATTGACTGCTGTGTGTAGGACTTGGGTAGTTTTCTGAAAATACCTTGTAGGTACAACATATTCATTTATACAGTTAAGATCGGCTCCGATATCTATCAACCCTTCAACAGTAAACTTGTAGGCTTTATTAATCACAATAGTTGTCATTGCATACCATTTCTGTGCTATCACTTTATCTATGCTATTAACGAATTTCATAGTATTAACTTGTTCTTCCTGTAGGACTTCTCTTGTTGCAGGTTCTATTTTTTCTTGAAATTCCTCCATTAGATTTTCGAACTCTAATTGCTCAGATTTTTCTTCTGTATCTTTTTCTGAAAAAGGACGATAGAGTTCTAAAACTCTAACCCTATTTTTCAACTCTCTAAGTTCTTCTTTCACATCATGGACTTCGCACTGAAGGTCGTTGAGTGTAGGTTCTTTCTTATGAATGTTATCATTCATCCTGTTTACTATAGTTTTAAAGCTATAGTTTTCAACTGGTTGTCTTACATTAGTTATGGCCGGTTGGGGACTACTTGGTCCTGTTCTAGCTAACGAGATATAACTTTCCAAAGCTTCTCTCTTCTTTTCTGGATCTTCTATTTTATCAATTAAGTCTACTATCAGACTTTCTTCTTTCATTAAGACACATATTCTAAGATCTTTAAATTGACAGGCGCACTCTTCCTCGCTATCTGAGCTAGTTTCAGTATCAGACTCAAACAATTCTTCATTTTCTAGTTGGGCTAGTTCGTCATCACTATCTTGCTAAGAACCAGATGAATTAAGCATTATTTGGCAAAGTTGTTGCTTAAGGTCTTCACTAATGCTTAAGTTACTGATTTTATTCATTTTGCACTCAGATTTATAATGTCCAACTTTTCCACACTTATAGCATGTTGGGACCGCTCCTTTCTTCCCTTTACTAGCCTTTTTGCTTGTTTCTCCTGCGTATTTCTTTTTTCTGAAAGTTCTCTATGGCTTCTACGCCCCCCCCCC